>JAJHZJ010000300.1:4054782-4144782 GCA_023548195.1 Bettongia penicillata ogilbyi
CATACACACACACACACACACCACAAGAGTATGACCCCCACATGGACAGAGAGAGAAAAGAAGGAAGATGAGGAGGAGGAGGAGGAGGAAGGCAACAAGATATATCAGCTCAACCAAGAGAGAATCCCAGGTAAGGAAGCTCAAGGGGAAATTCCTCAAAGTGGTAAACTGGGGATGGGGATATGATTAACTTGCCAAATGTTCAACAAGTGTGTTTCTCCCTAAAGTCTTTTTTGTCCTTTCAGGGACCTCTCCCTGAAGAGAATCCAGAACCTTCTGTATTTTCTCTGGAAGCTGAAGATTAGAAGGCTAAATTCTCTCTTCTCCCAAACTCTCACCAGTTTCAACCTTTATGCATGTATGGAGCATTGAATAGTCAGTCTCCACAATTGAAAAGAGTTTTATGCAAAATGAGTTTCAGTCTTATATGGAAAACCCCAAACGGTGATGAGTTGGGTTAAAACACTCTCCCTACCCCTTCTAATGTACTCCATGTACCAAAGTATCCAAAGGGTCTTCACTGACTGAAGCCAGAGTTATATTCTCAACTATAGATATCTTAAAGATTCTTGATGGATCCATGGATAGATTTCAGGGGTTCTGTAAATTTGGATAGGGAAAAAAAAATCTCTTTTTCTCTGTCTCTCTCATATATATATATGTATGTATGTGTATGCATATATGTTTGTGTATATATATATATATATACACATACACATATATCTTTCAATATATTTTGCCCCTTTTTTAATTCTACACATTTTATGCATTTAAAAAACACCCTAAAAGGAGTCCATAGATTTCACCAGACTTTCAAGGAATCATGACACAGAAGATATAAAGAACCTCTGTGCTACATACAAAGGCCCAGTCTTATGATCTATTTGGGAAACACTGGAACATGAGAACAAAGTTTGCTTCATCATAACAAAGACAACTGCTGGTGAATTTGTCAGGGAAATCAAAACTAACGCTTCCTTTCTTCCTTATTAAGGATGAATCTCCCCCTTTTCTTTTAGGACACTTATGCCATAATTATAATGGACTATTGCACAATCTTCTGATTTTCATCCCTACAGTCAGCAGCTATACTCGGAAAGATTGTGACGTCTGTCATTGATTCCTTGAACTTGACAATTCAACCCAACAAACATGTGCTACATTGCAGAACAGAAGGTGCACCTACTCTTTTGGGTATTCCCATTTGACTTTGCCTAGCACCATTAAGTTTCCCCTTCATGGCCCAGGCCCCCCACGTAGCTATATAGGAATGATTCTATCAGTCTCTTTTGGTCAATGCCCCATGTTTGGGCAAATGTTTCATCTGAATTCAGAGACTCACAGGAGGTATCTGTATGATTGTGTTTAACTGACAAAGGTAGAGAAGTTAAAAGGGACAACCCCAGAAGGTTAAAGGGCTACCTCAGATCAGCAGGAAGCACATCTGTGAGTTTGGACGTTTTCCAACCCCGTCTCATTCATTTGAACCTCTTTTCCCTGTGTCCTATTCTCTCAAGGTCCCGATCGTTGAACTTCCAACAATTGATAAATTAGGCCTGTTTAGGGAGTAATCAATTGTTCCTCTTGGGGGCAGAGCAGGGGTCTAATGTGTGTCCTAGAAAAAGTTTAAAAAGTATTGTGTATTGCTCTGAGTATTGACCAGAACATTTGACACTTGATTTAAGTCAATGTGGTATAATGAAAAGAATGCTTATCTTAGGAGTCATCAGATCAAGGTTAAAATCCTGCATACAGTACTTGTGTGATTATGGACATGACTTAACATCTTTAGGCCTCAGTTCTCTTGTTTGTAAAGTAGGGATAAAAATGCTTGTACTCAATACTCTTAGAGACAGACGGTGTCTTAGAAGTCATATGAAGAACTTGAGATCCAGAGGGGTTAAGTGATGTGCCCAAGGTCACACAAGTGGTCCTCACAATTTGAACTCAAGTCTTCTGAATCCCAATCCATATTCCTCTCTACTAGGCTGCCTCTGTTACTATGCAGGGTGGTGGTAAGAAAGGTACATTGTACAGTAAGCCTTAAAACATCATGTAAATGTGGGTCATCTCTGATATTTTGTTGTGGCTTGGGTGGAGGTGGTCTGTGAATTTCAGGTCAATAGAATAGGTCCTGTGACAGGTCTTACACATTCTCTATTGCTCAAAGTGTTTGAAAACAGGTGTTGCCTTAGGGGGGGACTATTTCCTTGAAGATCATCTCTTATACTATAAAGGATTGCAATCTATATCAATGGAGGATATCCCCTCAATGAAACCATAGATATTTCTGAAATATTTAAGTTCTGAAATACTAACATTATCACAAAATGAATACCTATGTACAATGGAGAGGACAATTTTCTGTCATTAAAAATATGTGCATTTATAAAAAATAAAAATTTTTAAAGTCTCCTCTGTTGCATCTCCTTGCATTTGTATTCTAGGGAGCTGGCATTGGATGAGAATTATAGATAGCAGTAGAGTAAGGGGAAAAGAGATTTTTTTTTGTCAGTGGGCCTTTTGCCCCTGAAATGATAGCAGTAAACAGCAATATTTTGCTTACATTAAAGCTTTTGCTAGATGGCACAGTGGATAGAGGGCTGGACCTGAAATCAGGAAGACCTGAGTTCAAATCCAGCCTCTTACTAGCCATGTATTCTTGGGCAAGTCACTTAACCCTGTTTGCCTCAGTTTCCTCATCTATAAAATGAGCTGAAGAAGGAAATGGCAAACCACTCCAGTATCTCTACCAAGAAAATCTCAGATGGGATCACAAAGAGTTAGACATGACTGAAATGACTTAAGAACACAAAGGCTTTTGCTAATACCAAGAGTTAAATTTGACCTCCATCTTCCAACCAGAACTCAGAAATAAGTGCCAACATAGTGGCAGGTAACAGTTGTATTACTTATTTTATGAAACAACATACATAAAACTAGAGGGTATAGTGGAGAAAGCACTGGACTTAGATTCTGGAAGGCCTGAATTTAAATCTTGCTTCAGACACTTACTAGCTGTGTGACTGTGTAAGTCATGTTTATTTTATTTTATTTTTTTGAAACATGGGATGTTTCATGAATTTGGATGCTGTGCTTGTATAGGAATACGAGTCACTTTTAACCTGTCAGATTTAGTTTCTTCATCTGTAAAATGGGAACTTATAAAAGGCAACTGTTTGTGAACGTGGCATGCCCCAGAGTTGTAAAGGGCATACCCAACAAATGGTCATCCAACCTCTGTGGGGCATAGACAAGATTCTTAATCAAGATTACTCTAAGGTCCCTTCCATCCTATAATTTTGTGACTTCACAGATTTTGCAGCCTCAGGGCTGTACAAGGAAAGCCTCTGCACTTTCATTGAAGCAAATGAAGGCTTATATATGATATATATATATTATATATATGAAGGCTTATAATGATAGCTAGCATTTATTTAGTGCTTTAAAGTTTCAAAGTACTTTAAAAACATTGCCATGTTTGATCATCACAACAACCCCGGTAGATGTATTCCTATTTTTTTACAGATATGGAAACCGAGGCAGCAGAGGTTAAAGGATCTGCCCAAGGTCACATTACTAGTAAATGTCTGAGGCTAAATTTTGAACTCTGGTCTCCCTGAATCCAGGGTCAGCGCTCTATGCAAGCCTCACCTAACTGCATTTTATTAGTCGTGGTTCGACAGAGGTTATTTGCTGTTCAGTCATTTTCAGCCACATCTAATTCTTCTAGACTGTATTTGGGATTTTCTTGGCAGACATACTGGAGTGGCTTGCCGTTTCTTTATCCAGCCCATTTTATGGATGAGGAAACTGAGGCAAACAGGATTAAGAGACCCGATCAGGGTGACATAGATAGTGTCTGAGCCTAGATCTAGACTCAGGAGGATGAGTCCTCAGACAGAAGACCTGGGTTCAGTTCTGCTACTTGCTATAACCTGTGTGACCTGGAGTAATTATTGCACATCTCTGGATCTTGCTTAGTTTCCTTAGCTACAAAATGAAGGCATTGGGGTAGATGATCTGTAAGGTCCTTTTCCACTTTAAATCCTAGGTACCCTTTGTCCCTTTCTCTCAGTGTGATTTCTTATTAGATAAATATTGGGCTGAAATTTTATAGAGCTGAAAGGAAACTAAGAGATCATCTTGGTTTAGCCCCTTTCTTTGGTAAGGAAACTGAAGCCCAGACATGTTAAGTAAATCACAACAGCTACTATTTACTGGCAAAGTCAACATTGAGATTCTAGTCTCTTGACTTATCTTAAATCCATTGATCCTTCCACTCCAATGCATTTTCTATCTTTCCTGCCTGTCAATTCAGGTTACCAGTCAATCTACAGGAAGGCAATGGGGCATAGTGTTCATAGGATCATAGATGGAGAACTGGGAGGGACCTAAGGGGTTATCACTTCCAATCCTCTCACCTCACAGATCACTGCATCATAGATTTAGAGGTGGAAGGGACCATAGAGTCCAATCCCCTCATTTTTCAAATGGTGGTTAATGCTGTCTAATTACTACCTAACTGTGTGACCATGAAAGAAAAATCACTTAATGGCTTTGTATCTCAGTTTCTTCATCTATAAAATGGAGATAATAATAATTGGGCTACCAACCTCATGAGGTTACTGAAAGGGAAGCACTAGTTTAATCTCAGTTACTATGGAGCAGCTATTATGGAGCAGTTGCTATGTGCTCCAGGTTGTACAGTAGACAGAGAACCAAGCGTGGAACTCAGGGAGGTCTGAGTTCTAATTCTGCCTCAGATAGAAACTTATTAGCTTTTTGACCCTGGATAAGTCACTTACCTTCTATTGTCTCAGTTTTCTCATCCATTTTCTTCAATATTTATTATTCTCAACATAAGGATCACCTACCTTCCAGGGCTGTTGTGAGGATCAATTTAGATAATATTTCTAGCGCACTTACTACAGTGCTTGGCACACAGTAAACACTATGTAAATGTTAGCTATTATTATTATTACCTTAGAGAGAAATATAAGTTCCTATAGAGTAGGGGATATCTATGTTTGGTCTTAATTTTTTTAATTGATTTTTTATTTTCAAAGTCCAAAGCCATTTTTTTTCCAGTTTCAAATTCTCTCCCTCCCTTTCTTCCCTCCCACACACAATGAGAAAGCAAGGAAAACAAAATCTATTACAATACATAATCATATACATAGCCACGCAAACAAAAGTTTTGCATTTTTTGTGTTCTAAAAGGAAAAAAATGTCTTAATCTGCAATCGGAATTTATCAGTTCTCTGTCTGGAGATGGACAGCACATTTCATTATGAGTCCTTTTTAATTGTTGTGGGTCATCATATTGATCAATTACTAAGTCTTTTGAAATTGATTACTTTACAATATTGCCTTTACTGTGTTCTCCTGTTTCTACTCATTTCATTTTGCCTCAGTTCATATAAGTTTTCCTACATTTTTCTGAAAATATCACATTTATATACCACAACTTGTTCATCCACTCCCCAAATGATGGACAACATCCCCTCAATTTCACATTCTTACAAGAGTTGCTATAAATATTTTTATGCCTGTGACTCCTCCTTTTCCTCTTTATTTGATCTCCTTAGGGGTAAAGTAATAGTATTACTGGGTCAAAGGGTATACAGTGTTTAGTAGACTTTTGGGAATAGTTTTTTAAGTTGCTTTCCAGGATGACTGGGCTAGCTCACAGCTCCACCAAGAATACAGGAGTGTACCTGTTTTCCCACATTCCTTTCAACATTTATCATATTCCCTTTTTTGCTGTCTTACCCAATCTGAAGGGTGGGAGATGTTCCTTCAGAGTTATTTTAATATGCATTTCTCTAATTATTAATGATTCAGAGTTTTTCATATGATTATTGATTTCTTTGATTTCTTCCTCTGAAAACCGGCTTTTCATTTCCTTTGACCATTTACTAACTGGAGAATGGCTTTTGTAAATTTTGTCATCTTACTTTGTATGATGACAGAAGCAATATTAGAGATGTGTCTTTATTTCTGGGAGTTTTTTGATATTGCTGGTAATCAGATTTATAACAAGGCATTCTAGGCTCTTGTAGGTTAAACTTTTTTACTTGTCTTGACTGGAACCAAGCCTTCATCAAGTCACTTCTCAGCCATTTCCAGGATTTTTTTCTGTACTTCATCCATTGTCCTCATCATTCTCATCCCTTCCCACCAGAATCTTGGTTTCTGCCCTGGGAATCACCATGGGCTGCGATAAGGGAGCTTCCATTTTACCTAGCCTTGCATGGACCTCCATATCACTTTCTGGTCTTTCTAGTCACCTCTCCTCACCTTTAAAGCACCTACTTATGTATTATTACTATGCCCAATAGAATGTAAAGGGGCTATCTTTCTTGTATTTACCTCCTCCACACTTCACAGTACTTGGCACATAGATACTGGGCTCTTAATGCTTTATCATTTACTCATTTGGAACTTGGGGAGAATTTAGCTAATCACTGATGGAAATGGGGTAGTCAAGGTATGATCACTCCTAACATGGTGGATGTACACTAGAGATAGGGGTTGTGGGAGATGAAGAGGTTGAGCATGGAAGCCAGGGCATTTCAAGGGATTGGAGATTCAGATAAAAAGGACTTTCAGCTGGGTATTGAATCTGGAAAGGAAAGTGACTTGGAGGTCAAGAGATGAGAGGAACATGAATCTGGACAGAATGGAGTGAATTTTGTAGGAGAGATAGTTGTTGAGGGGTGATGCTAGAGGCAATTGGCAACAGACACCAAGTGGCATGCCAGCTCCTCATGACGTCAGTGTCAGTGATATGGGAAGGAAGGTGTAGGAAACCTTAGAAAGGATGTGTGTGGTGCCTTCAGGAGAAAGCTAAGTTTCATGACTACTAGAAAGTAGAAGGAAGGTAAAAAGAAGAAATTGAGGAAAAGTGGAAGATTGTTTTATTTTAAATAGAGAAGATAGCTTCAGAGGACATAGAAGATAAAGGAGATTAGAAACTGGACAGACTAAGGCTGAGGGGTTTTGGGGTGCAGAGAGGAGGAAGATGGCCAGTTCTTGTCCCTTTGCCTATAATCCTGGTCTCAATCCATCCTACGTAAGGACTGTGACAACCAATGGTAAGGGTGGAAGATTGTCAGTTTAGTGGTAATATGATACATGAAAGGATGAAGCACACATTGTGTCCCTCCCCTCCACCCCCAAACAATGTCAGTGTCTGGTGCCAAATATTGGCTGCCCCATGCTAGATCTGGCTCTGTTGGCAGAAGTAAGAAAGAGAATATTTTCAAGGCTAGGAAGCCAGCAGCCGAGCTACCAGTAGATATTTAATCAGGCTTAAAGATTTCAGCCTAAAGATTCCAGAGAAAGCTCTTACTCAAACAGGGGGAATCAGGGTGAGGTAAGGGTAGGGTAGTGTTTATTGGGCCATGCCAAGGAGACAGACTCTTGTCTCCATGAGGTCTTTAGCTTTAAATATGGTGAAGTTAAATTGACTGCCATAGAATAGTGAAGAGCTCAGTCAGTCCAGCTGGGAATCACATCTGTGAAGTCCAAGGATTTCCAGGCTCGGGCTTTTGTCAGGAAATCATGCCCTCTGGTCACTAGCTATGTTCCAGCTGTGATGGAGTGTGCAGCCTGGCGCTCCTCCAGCTGTGATGGAGTGTGCAGCCTGGCGCTCCTCCAGCTGTGATGGAGTGTGTTGACTGAATGCACCAGGCAGGGTGCAGCTCCATCTGGCTTCCTCTCACCTGGCCAGAGCAAGAGCAGTAAATAACAATACTATTAAGTCACAATTAGATAGCACTTTATGGATGGACACTTTCCTCACAACAAACCATGTGTAGTACTATTATAATCTTCACCATCGTGTTCAAACTTGAACTTAGGGCCTCAGACACTGAGACCAAAAAGCAGACCATCCCTCTTGCCTCATACCAACACCTTCTGTGCTTCTTGGTCCGTCTTGTATTTGTGCCTTAACTCTGGGTCAGTGGTTTCAGCAAAAAGAAGGTACTAAAAGAACAAAATAATGAAAAATGAAAATTACCTGTTTGCTTACATACTTTGTATTATCAGAAACAAACACCATGGAAATGATTATAACAGCTAAGCATTTATATTGTTTCCATACTTGCAAAGCAATTTATATGTGTTATTTCATTTGAGCCTTACGAGAACTCTTTGAGGTAGAAACTGTTATTATCCTCATTTTACAGATGAGAAAACTGAGGCTGACAGCTAGTAAATGTCTAAAATAGGACTTCAACTCAGATCTTCCTGAACCGAGATCTGGTGCTCTAACCATTATGCCACCTAATTATCTCTATTTGCTAATTATGAAATTTATACAAATTTCTTCCTCCCATCTGAATCTCAGTTTCTTTATTTATCTGTTAAGGGGTGGGGAGAGAAAATGGATGTGGTCAGCAAGGTCCCAGTCCTGGAAGCATTCTCAGGGGGCTCCTTCTGGTGTCAGGCCACATGGATGTTTGGGGATCCTACTTCTAGAAATGCATGACCTAGTGCTATTTCCACTGGATGTGATAAAAGGAGTAGGTAGGGTGAATCTCAATGTCATCCTAGAATGCTAGAACAAAGGAGGTGATCACTTGAAGCCTGAAACAGGTACATTTGGAATGAATAAAGGGAGAAACAACTTTACTTAGGGACTAGTAAATTTTTGGCACTCATTACCTCCTACAGTGATACAAACTGAAAATATAAGGAGGCAATATGAAGACTGATTTTCAAAATCTGTGCAAGGAAATCATTACAAATAGGTTGAAATGGTTCAGGGTAGGCTAGATCTCTGTCTTCTCATTGCCCTAAGCACAGTGAGGAGGACACAAGAGGTATTTGATAGAAACCTGTGGGATCCTTTTCTCTTCTATGCTATTTCACTTAATGATCTCATCAGCAGATTTAATTGGCATCTCTATGCTGTTGGTTCTTTACTTATATAGCTCTAATCTCTCTCCTGACCTCCATTCTCGAATCTCTGCCTCTTTGACATCTTGAAGTGGTTGTTCTGCAGGTATCTTCAACTCAGCATGTCCAAAGCTGAGCTCATTGTCTTTCCCCATAAACCCTGCTGTCTTCCTAACTTCCTTATTACTGTTGAGGTTATCCCCATCTTCCAGCCTTGCAACCTAGCCATCCTCTTGGATTTTTTACTCTCTTTCGCTCCTCATCCCATCAGTTGCCAAGTTTTACTGATCTTACCTTTAAAACATCTCTTGTATATAAGCCCCATTCTCTCCAACATTGCCACAGTCCCAATACGGGCACTGCTATCTTATACTGGGATTATTGCAATAGCTGCTGGTTGGTTTCAAGCATCTCCTCATTGTAGTTCATCTTCGTCACTGTCAAACTGAATTTCCTAAAGTGTAGGTCTGACTATGCCTCAGATAGATACACACACCCACCGTTCAATAAACTCCAGCGGCTCCCGATCATGTCAAGGATCAGCTATAAAATCCTGTTTGACATTTGTCTTACCGTATGTACTTCTACCATGCTTACTGTGTTGCTGTTACTGGGTGTTTTTCAGCGATGTTTGACTCTTCTGGAGAATCCATTTGCAAAGTTACTGTAGCAGTTTACTATTTCTTCCTCTAGCTCATTTTTACAGATGAAGAACTGGTGCAAACAGGCTTAGGTGCAAAGAGCTAGTAAGTGCCTGAGGCGAGATAAAGATGAGTCTTCCTGATTGCAAACCCAGTGCTCTAGCCACTGGGTCACCTAGCGGCTCCTTCCACACTTGCTTCAACCCCACCGTACTCTGTAATCTGGTGACACAGGACTCCTTGCTGTTCCTCAAATAAAATGTTCCATTTGCCAATCTAGCATTTCTCACTGACTGGAAAACTCTTCCTTCTTAGCTCATCTCCTGACTTCTTTTAAGTCCCGGGTAAATTCCCATCTTCACTGGAAGCCTTTCTCAATCCCTTATAACTCTAGCAGGGGTGGGGAACCTTTGGCCTCAAGACCTTCTAGGTCCTCAAGTGCAGTCCTTTGACTAACTGCATTTGGCAATTGAGGACCTAGAGGGTCACATTTGGCCTTGAAGCCCCAGGTTCCCCCTCTGCTGGTGCTTTCTCTTTGTTGATTATTTCCAGCTAATTCTGTATATATCCTGTTTATACTTATGGTTTTTTTGTATGATGTCTTCCTCATTATATTGTGAGACCGTTGAGAGCAGGGACTATGATTTATCTTTCTTTGTATCCCTAGTGCTTAACACAGTGCTTGGCACATAATAGGCACTAAAGTTTATTGACTTTACTGTCGAATGAATGATTCTTACTAGCCCATAGATATTAGTACACTTGCACCTACTCTAGGTGTGCTTTATTTGGCTTGATTTTAGATGAGGGAAAAGACTTTTAGAAACAAACTCATAAAATGATACCACTAAACTAAAAAACGCAGGTCACAGGGGTTGAAAAAATTTCCTAGAACCAGGAGCCACGGTCCTTCCAACAAGCTAAGCCACCAATTCCTCTTTAGAATGCCCCTCTTTCAGAATGGCAGTTAATTAGTTGGTAATCACAGGTCAAGCACAATGTGGTGAATTTTGTGTTTGTTTGTTTTGTCAGTATGGCACAGCTTCTGAAAAACTAGTAGAAAACTAAAAACATTCATTAAAAAATTGAACGTAATATCTTGGAAGACAGAGGTTTTACCTATCTCTCTCCCAGCCTCCTTATTGTCCCATGTGCTTTTGCACAGTTTGATTTTTTTTGTCTGTACCTAAGAGTTCTTTAATATAGGGAACTACTGGTGTTGAGAATCCCTCCACCAATTGCAGATCAATTGTTTAGTCTTAGGAAGTTGAGTTGGGTATTGAGAGGTTAAGTGACTTATCTACAGTCACCTAGCTAGTTTGTATCAGAAGCAAATATCAGAAGCCATACAGACTCCAAGGCTATCCACACTGGTTTCCTCTCACCTAGTTGGTATTCAGTATTTCTTTCTTTCTTTCTTTCTTTTTTTTTTAATGCTTCTAGATGGTTTATTGCATTTTGCAGGCGCACCTCCAAATAGTAGTTCTCATTGGCTCTATCTCAGACTAGAAGGTGAAGGATAGTCAAAGACACAGTGTGATTTTAAAGTAAGAGACCAAACCCAGGAATTTATTCCTCAGTATTTCTTGAATAGAAAGTTTCTTTATCACAAATATCACGATGAATGCTTGGGAGAGTTAATGCTATGATGATCTTTCTTTCTCCTTGTCGTGGAGCAACGGCTTTTTAATCAGTTTCACTTCTCCCGTTCGACAGCTCTGTGATTTCTGTTCTGTTCTTGCCTTTAATAGATCAGAAGCAGCTCTCATTTCAAAGATCAGGAGGCAATTCAGCAGGTACTGTCCTTCTCTGGAGTTAAGTTACTGCTGTAACCCTCCCTCCTCCAGACCCACCCCTTAGCCATAGGAGGCATTTAGCTAAATGCTTATTACTGGAATCTTTTCCTTGTGCTGCCCCATCAAAAACGGGCAAGGCATGTTATGATGACATCAGGTCATCCTTAATTTGTCTCTTAAGAAAATCATACTAATTGAAGCCTGATTACATGGGTAGTTAGTGTGAAATATACTCTTGCCTGATTGGACTGGGAAGAGTCTTAAGGAAGAGCCCCATAATTGGAGAGGCTCTGGGGACCCCACAGCTTAAACTTCTCAACTGAAGGCTCTGGAGCCAATCAATGTCAACATCTAGTCCATGACCTTTTTTCCTCCCTGAGGATTTTCATTCTGACTTCATTCCCATGACCTATTGATACGCCTCCTTCCCTTCTCCTTCCTTCTGAAGGAATTGATTGGGAATTTTTTTTCTCCAGGCTGAAAATCATTCATATCTTTTAATGCTTTTTGGTTTTGTTTCTTTCCTCCCCCACCTTCCCCACCTGCCACCCCCTCCCCCCAACCCTCTCCAAACTCAAGCAGAATTAGAGCAGTGTCCAATTGGTTTTGGTCTGACAAAGTTCTTTTATTTGAGCCAGTGGTGGCAATTCCACATTGACGAGCAATGTAGGAAGAGCTTGAGATTTAGAGTCTGAGGACCCGAGTTCAAATACATCACTTGCTATCCTCCCCCCTCAGACAAGGCACTTAACCTGATTGGGCCTCGATTCTTTTACAAGTAAAATTAGAAGGATGGACAAGTTGAGTTTTAAAATTCCTTCTGACTCTAAATCTATTACCCTACGGTAAGTTATGCAATATCCTTGTTGTTGGGTCCCTTGTCAATTGTGTCTAACTCTTTGTGACCCCATTTGGGCTTTTCTTGGCAAAGATATGTGAGTGGTTGACCATTCCCTTCTCCAGCTCATTTTACAGATGAGGAAACTGAGGAAAACAGGGTGAAGTGATTTGCTTATAAGCATCAGAGGCCAGATTTGAACGCAGGAAGATGAGTCTTCCTGATTCCAGGCCCGGTGACCTACTCACTGATTCACTTAGCTGGTCTCTCCCAATATCCATACAGCTTCCCTGATCTCAAATATGCTTTGTTGATGTTTTCATTTTCCACTAGACAAGCTATGGATACAGGCTAGTGGTTCCACTATAAAGTATGTAATGAAATGAACAAAATACAAAATGTCCGTAATGAAGACTGCCTTTAATTTCCTTTAATTGCCTGCTGAATTACTGCCTGTGTGACCCCAACAGCTGCATTACTTCCTGAATGCATGGCCTTGATGAACACCCAATTTTTCTATCCATGACAGGTTTATTTCTTTGGTAAAGGATTGCTGAAGAGGTATTTCATTGTGTGTTGCTGTGGTGTAATTGGGCTGTGGCGGGTTTATTCATTGACTAGGTGAGGCAATCATTATGTGTCACTTTTTAGTAGGGAGGTCTCTCATTCTTTTGCCGGTTGATGACTTTATCTAAGAATCATCAAAGGGCATTGCTTAGAAATACCAATGGTAGAGAAGATGAGCTGGCAGATTTATCTGAACTTAGGATTTGGTGTTTTCCAAAGAAAATGGCCTCTTCAGTGAAAGTAAGCTTTGAGAAAAAGAGAAGCACCGGAGTTCGGACGTGGCATTATTTTTCTTTAATTTTAAAAGCTAATTTTCCCTCAGATTTTAGAGAAAGTTATGGATTGAGCAAAGGAAAATGACCTTGACTGACTAGATATTGAATAAGCTTTCAGATTTATAAGATCTGGTGGGTATAGGAATTGTCACTTTGAAAAAAAAAATCCACATCCCTAGCCTCAACTGTTGCAATTAATTAAATCCACAAGCATTTCTTAAGTATGTCCCCTGTGCCAGGTACTATGCTAAATGCTGGAGGGTCCAAAGACAAAAATATGAGTCCCTGCCCTTAAAGAGTTTGTATTCCACTGTAAGAAGGTGAAAATAGATAAGTCAATAGCAAAAGTAAATATAAGTAATTTGGTTGAGGTGAAGGGGTGTAAGTAATAGAGCAATCAGGAAAAGCTGTGCCTTGATGGAACTTGGGGAGCCTAAGAAGTATGGAAAGAATGATGGACAGCCCTTGTCTTCAACAGTTTATGTTTTATTGTGGAAGAAAGCACATATACATGTAAGTGTTATTGTTCAATCATTCAGCTATGTCTGACTTTTTTAATCCCGTGGATTATACTGTCCACACTGGTTTTCTTGGCAAAGATACTGGAGTAGTTTACCATTTCCTTCTCCAGTGGAAGAGTGTAAGTATGCTAATACTTGAGTACAGGCAAAATATATGTTAAATAAGTATAAGACAATTTTAAGTGTGGGTCTTGGAAGCAGGAAGGATGAAGAAATGAGGAGGAAGTACATTCTAAACATAGAGGACAGCCTATGCCAAGGCATAGAGATGGAATGTTGGGTCCCAAGAATGATGACAGTGCTAGTTAAGTTGGACCATAGGGAGGCTTCTTTAGCAGGGAAGTGAGTTAGTCATGTGTGCTTTAGTAACCTAGATTTGGTGGTAGCTGTATGGAGGATGGATTAGAGAGGGAAAAGACTGGATCTGGGAAGACCAATTAGAAGGCTAAGGCAATAGTCTCAGCCAATAGATGATGAAGGACTGAGCAAGAACACTAGTTGAGTAAGTTGAGTAATGGAGAAAAGATGACTGAGTGAATGGAGTCGTGACAACTGATTGGATAGGGAAGGTGAAAAAAGTGTCAAATCTATTTCTTTTCTCCAATTTACTCTATCTTCTTCCCCTTAGAGAAGCAATATGGTAGACTGAGAAGTTTACCTAATTGATATGTTCAAGCCTTATGCAGAGAGGTGACACATTGTAATGGAAACATTTATCTCTGCTACTTACTAGCTATGTGACCTGATCAAGTCACTTTCTCTGTACAAGACCTCAGTTTCCCCATCTGTAAAATCAGAGGGTAGAATTTGATGGTGTGTAGGGTTCTTTCCAGCTCTAAATCAATGATCCCTAAGTGATATTTTTGAGAGACACTATGGTCTAGTGGGAAAAAAAGATTTGTAATCAGAGGAACTAAGTTCAAATCCTGACTCTGTTACACACTTAATCTGTCTGAGCTTTGGTTTCCACATATGCAAAATGATGGGGGTTGAATTAAATGATCTCTTAGGTTCCTTCTATCTTTTCTATACTCATTCGCTTCCTAGCCTAAATTTCTTTTCTAGATACTATTTCATTTTCCTCTTCTTTTATTTCTGCCTGTTTACCTTTTCTATTTCTGTGATCCCCTTGACTTTTCCTATTTTTCCAGACCAACCCCATTGTTTCCTTTAGCTCTTTGTTGCTATCTTTTCCCTGCTACCACATTCACAAGAACAGCAACAACAACATAAACAATTAGCATTTATCTAGTGATTTAAGGTTTGCTTTATAAAAGTGATCTCATTTATCTTCACAGCAACTGCTGGGGTGTTGATGATATTATTATTCCAATTTTACAGATGAGGAAACTGAGGCAGACAGAAGTTAAGCAACTTGTTTGAGTCACAAAGCCAGTAAGTACCTGAGGCTGGATTTGAACTTACTCTCTAACATTTATAACTTCTTATTTTCTTCAAAGGGAAAATAATTAGGTTTTTCTGAATTCAGGCGCAGGACTTTATCTGCCATGCCACCAACTCAGACAGTTGGTTTCTCCCAGGGCACTCTGGGACAACCCTGAGTAGTATGGCTCACAGGCTGTGCTCTCCACTTAAAGACTCAATTGCTTTGTCGTTCAGGCATGCAGAAAGTAGCCATTTGCTGCCATTAGACATTTAATGATAGTGTCATAGTTATAGTGATGGAAGGGACCTCAGAGACCATCTAAACCAACCCCCTCATTTTACAGATGCTCAGATGTCCTAGAGAGGTCAAAAGCTACTCAGGAAGTGAGGACCAGATACGTTAACAAGAGTCAGCATTTATCTAAAACCTTCAGGTTCACAAAGTGCTACCCATTTATTATTTCACCTGGTCCTCACAATGATGGAGATGTGATGAGATAAATGCTGTTATTATCCCTACTGGAGAAATGAGGAAACTGAAGCTAAGAAATTAAATGACTTGTCCAGGGTCATAAGTATCTGAGACAGATTTGAACTCAGGTCTTTCTGACTCTAAGTCTACCATTGTATCCACCTTGCGTGGTCATGTGACTCCCAACCCTGAGTAGGATAGCTATCATGACTTATACTGGCCCTTTGGCCAATAATGAAGGCAGCATTGTTAGAATCTCAGTTGGTCTTTGTTAGGGTCTGACAAACCTCATTCTGACCCTTGCCCATCTTTTCAGTGTCTTTACATATTACTGAGCTCCATACATTCTGTGGTCCAGCCATATTGGTTTACTTTCTTGTACTCACACATGCCTTTGCACTTGTCCCTCAGTTTTTGGAATGCTCTCCATTCTCGTCTTCATTTTCTCCAGAATTCCTGGCTTCCTTTAAGTCAAGTCAAATCAGTCAAGAGGCATTTATAAACCACCTATTATATTCTAGGTATAGTGATAAGTTCTGGGGATACATTAAAAAAAAGCAGAAGACCATCCCTATTCTAAAGGAGCTGATTGTCTAATGGGAGACTAAGCCCAAATATCACCTTCTACAGGAGACCTTTGGGGCAACCCCACTAACCCCAGGTTAGTACCTTCTCCTCTAAGGTTACCTTTTCTCTCTTTATTTTCTAAATATGTTGTTTCTCCCCTTAAAATGCAAGCTCCTTGGGAATGGAGACAGTGTTTGCTTCTTTAATATTCCAAATACTTATTACAATGCTTAGTCCATAGCAATGCTTAATAAATTATTATTAATTAATTATTAATGATACTAGATACTAATTATAATTAGAAGTAGAGATAGTCCGGCAATTTCATTCTTGCTAATTTCAAGATGTGTATATTGGGTTAGTCACAGGACCTTATTAAGTATTCAGAGACAGTCACTTGATGAGGAACATGACTCTAGAACTGAAATTATGCCCCTGGGTTCATGCTAGTTAAGATTGCCCAAATGCCCACTCCATATTACAGTGAAGCCCTTGCTAAATTTGATCATCTTGAGTAAGAGTCTCATGAATATATACCAAAATGATATGCACTAAGAGGCTCAGTGGGGTATGTATTGAAGAGGTAGCCTGGTGTTATAGATAAAAGGCTAGACTCGATGTCAGAAAAACTTAGGTTACAGTCCTAATTTTGACCCTTCTGACTCATTCCACCTATGCGATGATGGATGAGGGCCTTGACCTCTAAATATCCTAGTCAAGTGTCTAAACTCATATTTTGCTCACAAGTTGCTAGGCTACATCAGTGGAGGGAATTTTTATGCTGAGAGTTCTACTCAAAAATAAAATCATAGGTCCAGATAGAAAAAAAATGCAATTGCTAAAATGTAAAGAACCCATCTAAATTATTGGTGGAACTAACATTGTATATTGGCATCAAGAATCATAGCATGGGGGCGAAGACAAGATGGTGAAGTAGAAAGATGGACTCCTAGAAGCTCCCCTCCATAGCCCATAAAATGCCTCTAAAAATGATTCTGAACAAATTCTAGAGCAGCAGAAGCCACAGAATGACAGAGTGAAAGAGATTTCCAGCCCAAGACAGCCTGGAAGGCTGACAGGAAGGGTGTATCGCTCCAGGCTCGGAGTAGAGCACAGCCCCAGTGTGGGCCATGCAGTGCAGCAGGGACAGGACTGGAATAGGCTTCAGGGTGCCACTGGCAGCAGCAGTTCCTGGATTGCTCAACCCACAAACACTAAAGGCAGCCTCAAAGGTCAGTAAGAAAGCTCTTTCACCTGGGTGAGAAGGGAACATGGACTAGGCCTGCCAACAGTAGCCACTGCAGCAGCAGCAGCAGCAGCAGCCATTTTTGGAGCTCTCTGCTTAAAGGCCCTGGGGGAATTGAGTAGCTGATCTGGATCTCAGCCCTGAGTGACTTTCCTGGGTTGAGGAAGAGTGCTGGTGGTAGAGCTGGGATGGCCCTGGAGATGGAACCCTGCCAGCAGATCCTAGGCAGAACAGAGTACTTATGGTTGCTCCCAGACCAGAGTGCAGCTTTGGAGGAACTGAGAACTTACAGGTCCCCTGTAAGGGGTATACCAGAGATAAACCAGAGTATACTTTCCTCTTGACAAAGGACTCAGAAGTCAGGTAACTGTCAGGGAAAATGCCCAAAAAAGGGGAAAAAATAAGACTATAGAAGTCTGCTTTCTTGGTGAACAGGTATTTTCTTCCATCCTTTCAGATGAGGAAGAACAATACATACCATCAGAGGAAGACCTAAAAGGCAAGGTTTCTGCATCCAAAACCTCCAAAATAAATGCTCATTTGTCTCAGGCCATGGAGGAACTCAAAAAGGATTTTGAATACCACGTAAAAAAGGTAAGGAAAATGTGGGAAGAGAAATGAGAGCAATGCAAGAAAATCATGAAAAGCAAGTCAAGAGCTTGCTAAAGGAGACCCAAAAAATGCTGAAGAAAGAATCATAGCATGTTAGAACTCAAAGGAACCACAACACAGCTCTTTTATAGATAAGAAAACTAAGAAAATGAAAGAAAAACTATAGGTTAAACATGACTGAGAAAGCAGGATAGTATAATACATAATATATTATATATAAAGTGGTCATAGATAATAGGAAAAAGCATGAGAAAGCCTCAGAAAAAGGCAAGAAAGACTTCAAGTCAGCATGATACAATAGTTAGATTGTCACTATTGTTCAGTCATGTCCAACTTCCTGTGGCCCCATTTGGGGTTTTGTTAGCAAAGATACTGTAGTGGTTTGCCATTTTCTTCTTGAGCTTGTTTTACAAATGAGGAAAGTGAGGCCAATAGGATTAAATGATTTACCCAGGGTCACACAGCTAGTAAGTGTTTGAAGCTGGATCTGAACTCAGAAAGATGGGTTTTCCTGATTCCAAGCCCAGTGCTCTATCCATTGTGCCACCTAGGTCAGAAAAGCTGGGTTCAAATCCCACCTCTGACACAGCTTGTGGGACTGAGGCAAATCACCTAACCTTCCTGGGCCTCAGTTTCCTTTTATGAACTAGATAGCCTGTAAGGTCTGGTCCAATTCTAGATCTATGATCCTAAAAAAAAAAAACCTTGTTTGGGAGCCCTAAGTAAGAGTGCTCCTGGCAGAACAATCAGGCTGTTAATTGCTACTGCTGGCTAAGCATTAGTAGCAGGAGCCCCAGAAAAGGGAGGACCTACTGAAGGTAAAGGGAATGCTCCAGTGACCTGCAGACCTTACCTCATGTTTGTGTGTGTGTGCTTTCCCCAATGCCAAGTGGCAACTAAATGAATACAAAAGCCATTGAGAGGAAAAGATGCAAGAGGATTACTTCTCTCCTTTTTGACTTATCAGAAAACAATATTCCTTGAAGGAATGGAAGAAATGAAAACAGAGAAGAATGGAAGGAGGGGGAAAAATCTGCAGAAGAAAAGAGGAATCCATATCTGTGCCAGGAGTTTGGAGGCGGAATATGACATGAGGTAGAGGGAAGAGGGACCATTGGAGTTAGGTGACAGTTTCCTGGCTCCATGGTGGCCCTTCCCAAATGGGGACTGAGCTGCCTCCTCTGAAAAAAAGCTGCTTTCAATAATAATGAGCTTCCACAGGTGCTACCAGAAGAGAAGACTTCCAGTGCTGGTTACAGGAAGGAGAGACAGATCAGCATGGTTAAGCACTCCCTGATGAGCTGAGGGCTGTGCACGCAGCTGTATGTCATCTTGACACAAAGGAACGGGAGCTATGCAATCTCCTGGGCTGTGTATCAGGCCCATGATGGAGAGTCTCCTGATGGTTGTCAGACCTGATAATGAATGCCCACTTCTGCTGATTCATAGAGAGACAAGCGATATTTCCAGAAGGACCCTGCACTGCCTCTCCAGGGATTATAAAGTCTTGTGCCATAAAATGGAGACCTCAAGAGCCCTGGCTGATAGTTTTCATCATTGCTGCTGATTGGAGGGTGGGGACAAAGATTTGATGGGGAAAGCGGATTGCTAGTTCTAACGATGGTATGTGAGGATAGGATTTGAACGTCTGGGTCTGAATGTTTGATTCCATGTCCAGGTCTTTCTTTGTATCCCTGAAACCTGGCACACTGTCTGCCAAGGCTTGATAATGCCTGTCAACTGCTTGTCAAGTGACTTTTCGATGGCTGTCTCCTATGACTGGAATACACACCTGTCTCACCTCTGCCTTGTACAATCCTTTTTTGGCTTCAAAGATCAGCCTAAGCATGGCCTTCATAAGCCCTTTTTGATGGCCCCAGATACAAGTGCCTTCCTTGCCTCCCTCTGCAAACTAATTTGGATTTATTTTGTACGGACTCTTATCTCTCCTCAAAGAAAGTAAGTTCTATGAGGGCAGAAATTGTTTGGTATTTGTGTCCCCAGAACCCAGAACAGTGCCTGGAATATAATAAGTTCTTAGTAAATCTTATTGATTGATTTATACATGAATGATGGACTATTACTCAGCAATGGAATGCTTCTAATAAGGGGAAAGAGTAAAGCCTACAGATCTGTGGATTACCCAAGAGGTCTTCAAATTGAAAATGGAAGAGGAAGAGAGAAAATGCTGTCCACATGTATCCACGAAGCTAATTACCACAGAGAGTAACTGCTGTGATACAAGGAGAGGATATCATTGGAGAGATCCAGGAATTCATAAAGAAGGATAATAAAGGTATTATTACGTTATTACATCATTTATTATTACTTCATTGCCTCAGATGTATTTGCACAGATAGTAATGATGCCTAGTATTTATATATTGCTTTAAGGTTTATAAAGCACTTTACAGATTAACTCATTCAGTCCTCACTTCCCTGGAAAGTCAATACTATTGTTATTGACATCTTAGAGGTAAGGAAACTGGGGGAGACAGAAGTTAAGTGACTTAACCAGAGTCTCACAGCTAGTAAATATTTGAGCCTAGATTTTAAGTACAGCCATACTGACTCCAGGTCCAGCATTTCTATCCACTGTGTTACCTCACTTCCTAACCATGTTAAGGAAATTAGATAAACTAGATAGCCTGATGCTAGGAAGAGAGATATATAGTGAAAAGAACACTGTATCTCCAATCAGAGACCCTGAGTTAATATCAAATCCCTGCTGCTTATTAACTGCATTACCTTGGACAAATCCCTTAACCTCTATGGTTTTCAGTTTCCTAATCTATAAAATGAGTAATTTGGATGGCCTAGACCTAGATCTGTGCTTGTATGATCTTAAGATAAATTTAACTTTCTAGACAATCAATGGCAGGTATCATAGTTAGA
Source organism: Bettongia penicillata ogilbyi (assembly GCA_023548195.1). Taxonomy (NCBI): domain Eukaryota; kingdom Metazoa; phylum Chordata; class Mammalia; order Diprotodontia; family Potoroidae; genus Bettongia; species Bettongia penicillata. The sequence continues at coordinate 4,075,508 of JAJHZJ010000300.1, forward strand.
ACAAGGCAATGAAAGGGTATATTTCACTCAGATAAAAAAATTTAGGGGTAGTGGGATCCTATTGTATATCATATAGCTATATATATATGCTTATATACATATATACACATATATGTGTGTATATGTGTACATACATATATATATTTATTGTTCATTCATTTAGACATGTCCAATTCTGTAACTCCATGGACCATAGCACATCAGACTTTTCTATGTTCCACTATATCCTGAAGTCTGTTCAAGCTCACGTTTATTGTTTCTATGACCCTATCTATGCATTTAATCCTTTGTTGTCCCCTTTTCCTTTTGCTTTCAGTCTTTCCTAACATAGGATCTTTTCCAATGAGTTCTATCTTTTCAATATGTGGCCAAAGTATTTAAGGTTCAGTCTCAGTATTTGATTTTCCAATGAATAGTTTGAAGTAATAAATATAATAATAATAATTATATATATAAATAACATATTATACATGTATATGTCTGTGTGTAAACATAGTTACATGTTTCTGTGAGGAAATCCACAAAATATAAGCAGAAAGCATGGTGGAGAATATTTAAATGAGGATCAATAATTGACAACATAGAAACATTATTGCAGTGAAAGTATGCCCAAGGACAAGGCCAGAGGAACCATGGTTCTCTTGCTCTGGATCACTTAGTGATCACATCAGTACACCATGGGATAAGACATGGATGTGAATTTCAGAAGCAGATCCCAAAGCTGTCATGTACAGTCATGTTTAAACTGTCTGTACATCTCCTAGAGGTCTCTTTGCTAAAAGAAAAATAACCATTAAAATTTTGACTTGCATTTAATGATAACTGCATTTCTCAAAAGGTTGAGGAAAGAAAAGGAGGAATCACCCATTACTATGAATCTGAATAATTGCCAAAGTAGCAACGGTGTGACATTACCCAGAGGGTTTATATGTCAACTATGAGACAGAGAAAGAAGGAAGATAAGGACAGGTAAAGAAGGAAGGAAGAAAGCCAGTCTGGGATTTCAAAGAGTGAATATCAAAGAAAAGAATATCAAAGAAAAGACAGATAAGATCCATTGGTCTAAGTTGTGCCAAGGCAGTTGGTTGAGAACTAAAAAAGCAAAATCCCTGTGACACAGGCATGCAGGATTTGATGAGAAAGAAAAAAAAAAAAAGAGCTGTCCAAAGAGAATAACAAAGCTTCACTGGGATCGCCTATTTCTAAAGGACATATACAAAAGGTAGAAGCAAAGTCAGGTAGCTGAAACTGAATCCCCAAGAGTGACCCCCTCTTCTGAGACTACTGTTAGCAATAAAAAGGTCAAAATAAACAGCTTGCAATGAGTGTAGAAGATAGCTAAAAAGACCATTTGTAAGCTTTGTTTGGGACAAGAGAGAGATCAAAGAAGGTGCCATATTACTGTTTGGGGTCAATGGAATGATAATAATAGTGAAGCAGAGACAGCAGAACTACTTAACTCTTATTTTTCTTCTACTTTATCAGCCAAGGAGAATAGTGTTCAAATTGGAAGGACAGAACACAGGTCACAGACACACAGAAACACAAGGTATGGAAGAGGTGGCAAGGGATCATCTAGCTGATTAGTTTAAGTCACTCAGATAAATGACTTCCCAGGACTTAAAAGACCTAATGGATGTGATCTCTGAGCCATTGTTGGTGATACTTGGAAATCTGTGAAAAGTAGAAATGTCAAAGGACTGGACAAATATTCTTATTTTTTAAGGGAGAAGAAAACAAATCCATCAAACGAAAATTTGATAAGTTTAACTTTAGTTCCTGGCATATGGGCAGTTAGGTGGTACAGTAGATAGAGCACTGGACTTGGAGTTAGGAAGATTCATCTTCATGAGCTCAGATGCAGCCTCAGACACTTACTAGCTGTATGACCCTGGGCAAGTCACTTCACCATGTTTGGCTTAGTTCCTCATCTTTAAAATGAACTGGAGAAGGAAATGGCAGTATCTCCAGTATCTTTGCCAAGAAAACTACAAATGGGGTCATGGAGAGTTGGGCTAGACTGAAATGACTGATGAGTATAATACCATTCCTGGCAAATTTCTAGAATGTGGTATTAAGTTCATGATCCCCTTACCAAAGTAAGTAGTGGTCACTGAGAGCCACCAAGAACAGGCCCTATCAGACTAATCTCATGCCCTTCTTTGTAGGTTTATTAGACTAATGGATCAGGAGACTGCATAACCATAGCCATATTATTAACTAGATTTCTTTATACTTGGATTTTGACCCATTGATCTAACCTATCAAAACCTTCTTGGAGTCTGTCTCTGATATCCAATATATTAGTTATATCTCCCAGACACTTGTGTCTCCAACACAGTTCTCTCCATTTTTCTCTTGTCTCTTTTAAAGGGTAAGTTCAAGTGTATAGACCAGATGCATGCCATCTGGGTATGCCTATGTAACTCTAAATAAATTATTTCATGACTTGGGTTGATTTTTTGACTACCCAGGATTAACACAGAAGGAGACAAAATCTAAAGTAACAGCAACAAAGGGTACCATCAGTAAACTTTGGTTCAATGCCTACTGTGCCCAAAATACTGTGATGGGAGGGGGTGGCACTTAATTCCATCAGGGTGTCCAAGGGAAGGAAATATTAGATGGTGCGTTCTCAGTGTTCTAAAATCAGTGGACAAGCAGAGAGAGTGGGACATTTCATTAGCTTTAATTAGATTTGTGAGTCCCCCAAATGAACAGATCACTGCAATTGAGATGTCCTGAGGGGCTGGGCCTAGAACAAATGAAATAACCATCTTCTAGAAAAATAAAATTTCCTTGGCGGGTTTCCACAAAAATGGAATTTTTAAAAAATGTCAGATGGAACTAAAACATTTTCAACATATGGTGCATTAACTAAATGCTTAAACATTTGCCTTTAGCTGCATGAACATATCACTGATGGGATGTGCTCACCGAACTGCTGTGAGTCTTTGACTGTATCAGATTGGAAGACACACTGTCCAGTAGAGAACTCTGTTTCTACAACGTTCTTAACACAAACCACCCCCAGATGCTTACAACTGATCTCAATTAAGTGTTATAATTTCCACTACTGGATGCGAAATGCACATGAAGATGAGAGCTCCCAATGAGATAAATCTCCATAATTTCAGTGTTTACTTTTTATTAAAAACCACATATTGTGGGCAAAGGGTGCTAAGAAAAGTACAATGAGTACCACAAGCACTAACGAGGCTCCATAAGTCACTCAGATTGTATGGTAACATTCTGTTGTCTACCAAGGGGATGTAGAGGAATTTTGGGATGCTGCCGAGTAGGAATAGTGGGGGAACAATGAGACATTTTGGGATCTGATAGATATAGTATTTGTGCCATTTGTAATTGCCAGGGTTATATTTTATATAATATATGTTTATATATCGTACATAAATATCTCATATATTTATATGTTTATATAGTAATGTAAACATATTGTATTTATCCTTTGTTTTTTAAGAGGACCATGACATCAGAAAAATGATGAAATGACTTGCACTTGACTTTGCTTTAAGTGAGGGAGGGCTGTGCAGGTCACCAGCCTCACTTTTTCCCCTGAGCCATCTGGATCCAGTGACCAGATATTCATTAGGATAACTAGAGATGGCCCAGGATGCAGTGGGAGACCTTGGCCTTTTAGCATATAAACATATAAATTTATATAAATAAATATTTTTATATATATTGCTAGGATAACCATGGCCCTTATTATGGGGACAACAGAGTGACTTGGGGAACTCTGGGATACTTTAAGAGGTTCTTTGTCTTCAAATGAAATAATGAATGCAATCTGCTTTGTAAACCTTAAAGTGCTACATAAGTGTGAGTTCTTCACAGAACAGTGGTAGTCTAGAAACTGAAAGAACTAAGCCAGGTGGGCTTGCTGATTCTGATCATTTCTCCACCTACTCCCCTTTAAGTCTAGTTTCTTGTCAGCTAAGATTGTGTGCGGAGCCCTTGTACCAAATTGGGATAGTTTGACCAATTGATGCTTTTGCCAGTTCGTCATAACAACTCACACTGAATTTTCCTGATTTTTATAGTAGAGAAAGATAAAAGGTTATGTTAATAACAGTTGAGAGGCATATGAAAAGCCTGTTCAGTTACTAGTTGGACCAGGTGAGTTCTGAGGTTCTTTTTAGCTCTGAAGTTTGATGACATATGAACCGAATCATGTGTAAACAGTCTATATAGTAAGGTGTCAACTTCATTCTGTAACTTTTTACCGTATGTCCCTCCTTCCATTTCAGCTTTCATAGTACAACCTTAAAGCCATTATCCAGGGAAGTAACTCCTATGAAGAAAGAGCTAGCTATTCCCTACTAATTGCCAATTAACTTCCACCTCCAGGGCAGGCAAGCCAGCCTGACTGAGGCATCAAGGCATCCTGATGGAGAGCCAGGAGGCAGCATGTGCCAGGTGAGTCAAACCACCACCACCACCACCACTACCATGATCACCATCTCATTCCCCAAAGGATACAGCTCAAGAGTTTGATACAAAGAGCTACCGCCCAAATGGCCAGATCTGCTTCCATTCCAGCCCTCATTGAAGGGAGAAATAATTGTCAATAAGGGACTCACCTTCTTTACCACCATCATCATCAACTGTCATCAATGAACGGATAGGCACAAGAGCCTGAGTTGTGGTGGGAGATCCCTTCTCCTCCCCTCTCTACTGGTCCTTTTTCCAACTTAGCCCTCACAACCATCATCCAAGAAAACAACTTCTGTGGGGAAGGGACCAATCATTCCCACCACCTTCCAACCAACTGTGTCCCACAGGTCAGGTGAACCAACCTAGCTGAAGAAGCAAATCATTTAAGGGGAGAATAAGAAGGGGAAACAGGAGGCAGCCTGTGTCAGGAAAGTCCCTTCCCTCCAGACCACCATCTCTCTTGAGATGTTAATGGAGGTAACCCAGATCCTTGAACCCAAGAACCAGGAGAATAGCAATGCTTCCACACCAGTGCCCACAGCCATCATATTGGGAAACAGCTTCTATTGAAATATAACCTGCTAACAGCTCCTATAGTGGCTACAACCACAGCCACTGAATATTGAGATCAGAAAATTCTTGCCACCAAAGTTTTTGCCACTGTTGTATGGTTCAACACCAAAAACTGACAGCGTTTTTAATCAGTGCAAATGAAATGAAAGAAGAGGAGCTATCACCTGCTTTGCTGCTGCATGCCAAGGACCATGGGACTTTTCCATCTGACTTGCAGCTGAAATCTTTCATATATGGTGTCTTTCTCCAAACAGAATCTGAGGTACCAGAGAGCAGGGAGTGTCTTCATTTTCTATTTGTTTTCTTAGTACTTAGCATAGTGCTTTTCAGATAGGATGTACCTAATAAATACTCTGTTCCCCTCTTCCCCCTACCCCACCCATTCAGTCATTTTTTTCCTGTTTCTCCTGCTATATCTCCCTTTTCTGATCTCCTTCCAATCTTCTTTTCTTTATAGGTCAATAGAATATAAACACCTTGAGTTTAGGGACTATTTTGCTTTTGTCTTTGTATGTAACGTCTCACACATTATCAATGAATGTTTTTCCGAGATTCATAGAATCTTACTCCTTTCCCCATTCAGGAATCACTTCTACAACATCATGTTCAACTCATTTCTCCTCATCTCACATTTTTTTGACCTGTACTATAGAGGCTGCCAACCTGTATAATGACATATTGACTTGTAGAGGTAACTTAAGTGACTGGATGTCCTGGATTCCCATCTGCGGAGGACAAAGATAGCCTTCAATGAACTTTTGTGAGGGAATCTTGAAAAGTTTTTTATGTTTCTGGGAGTTTTGAGGATTCTGTGGTGTGAAGAATGGAGTGGGACAGGAAATTTCTAGAAGTCAATCCTCCCCTTGTTTTCAGGCGACTGATATTATCATCTGTCTCCAAGAGAAAGGAGACATTTTTGGACAGATGTCCCCCCAGAGGGAAGCTTCACTGACCCAGGAAGTTGATAGAACAGTTGTGTAATTGTTTCAGTATTTAACAGGCCATTCCTGAAACAGCTCGAAGAGGGAGAGAGGCGTTGAGCAAACTTATGGATAAATAACCCTGGCAGCAGAACATGGTACCATCTGCAGACATTGCAGAAATGTACAAGGGAAGCCAACAAGCTGTGAGTGGCAGAGATTAATGTTCAAAGTCACAAAAGCATGTAGTTCCATTTGGAATTCAGGCAAGACTGGAGAGCTTTGCAGTCCAGTCACATTTCTTTGAGGCAATAAAGACATTTATCAGCCTAACCTACAGGTGACTTAGCCTCCTGAAGTGCTCCATGGTACTGAGTCATAAGAAAACCCCAGAAAAAAGAAGATTCCCTTTAAAAAAATCAAAGAAGGCCTACAACTCTTAAAGCTTTCTTTAAATTCATTTCCTCCAATACTCCAGGGAATCTCTAATCTCCTCTAGGGGGGCATTCTGTACATGGTGCAGATTGCAATCCCCCCATGCCTGCCCATCCTGGATGGCTTTCATCGATGTCTTTATACACATTTGTCACAAGGTGTCCACTGAACATGTTGGGGGTTTCACAGACTCATAGATCTAGTGGTGAAAGGTACCTCATAGATCATCTAGTTCAATTATTTTATAATGTAGGTGAGGAAACTGAGGACAATAGTTTAAATCACTTGCTGAGGTCTTCTTTCTTATATTTTTTGACATTGTGAGTTTTCCAGTGGAGCATGTCAGCTATCCACTAGTGGTTCTTTATTTTTGTTATACGATTGGCCTATTTTTTCTGATCATATATTTTTTCTGACATCTTCAAGGGGAATTCTTTTTTATGATGTTTCATAGCCTATTCAAACTCACTATGCATTTTTGGTTGCTTTTTGGGGGATTCCCCAGCTTCAATTCTTTCAATCAGCCTTCCAAATAATGGAACATGCTTCTATCACCATGCTTGGCTTATGGAACCAGACACTTGGGAGAATGCCCAAAGGCATTGCCAACAAACTTCCTAGTAGTGGTGAAAAGACATGGTTTACCTGACTTTGTTTGCCCACAAGGCAGATGGACATCCCACTCCTGCTCTTCTAAGGGACTCATTGGACACACATGTTATTGGATGAACTCTCTCTGGCTTTTCCTTGTTCAACACTAAAAAAGAAGGACCAGAAGTGTATAGGGTAAATAGTATAGGGAAATGGTACAGGTAGCAGTAAAAGGGAACATAAACTGCAGAGGGACTATGGGCAAATAAATCGGACCAGTACCCTCTTCCCACCATAAGAACATAAAATTTGCACTAAGTGAATAAACCTAATAGTCCATTCCAACCTTTTTCACCTAAAATCTTTTAGTTTTCATAGCAACAATTGGCTCCATTGATATTTTCAGCTTATATCACCTCTTGGGGTAGGGAATTATATGATATTAAGAATAAACATAGCAATAATATCAGTACTTTGATACTCTAATTGATATGTGCTCCCCCCAATGTGGTTATTTCATCCTATGATACAGATCACAGCCCTTCTAGCCTCTGCTCAATCTTGTCTTTATCCTCCTACAAAAGTTTCGCAGGGGATCCACTCACTACCCTAGGGATGGGAAAGGTCTTTCCCAGGCAGGCAGTCAGTAAAGATTTGTTAAGGTCCTACTTTGTGCCAGGAATTGTGGTAAGTGCTGAGGATACAAAGAAAGACAAGAGTCAGTCCTTGCTCTCAAGGAGCTTAATTCTAATGGGGGAAGACTACATGTGCATACAAGACGTGTGTGTGTGTGTGTGTGTGTGTGTGTGTGTGTGTGTGTGAAAAATTATAACTAATTCTTAGAGGAAAAACTCTTGGATTAAAGGGTGTTGAGAAAGGCTTTTTTTGGAAGATTGGATTTTAACTGAGACCTGAAGGAAGCCAGGGAAGCCAGGAGGCAGAGATGAGTAGGGAGAGCATTCCTGGGCACGGGGGACAGTCAGGGAAAACGCCCAGAGTCAAAAGATGGAGTGTCCTGTTTGTGGAAGAGCCAGGAGGCCAGCATCACTGGATTCATGAAAAGCAGCAAAATGTAATAGGAAGAATATTGACCTTGGAGTAGAGAGACCTGGGCCTACACCCCACTACTGGTGCTTACTAGCTATGTGACTTTGTTCAAGTCATGGGACCCCTCAAAACTTCAATTTTCTCTTTACAAAATGAGGATAACCAAAGGACCATAAAAGCTGGAAGGCACTTCAGAGGTCATCTAGTTCACATTTTTATTTTACAAATGAGGGAACTGAGGCCTAGAGAGATTAAGAGACTTAGTTGAGACCATATAATCATAAGCCTAAGAGGAGGAATTTGAACCCAAGCTGCAAGGCCAGTGCTTTTTCCTTAGCATGTACTTTACAGGGGTGCTGTGAGGCTCCAATAAGATTTTATATATGTAAATGAATATTTTATATGCATACATACACACATGATTGGGTGTGCACACATGTATACAATATGTATATCTGTATTTGTATATGTACAGATATCTATACATGTATACAGCACTTTGCTAATTTTAAAGCACTATATAAATGCTGGTTCTTTTTTTCTGGCATTGCATAGATACATACGATATTTATAGGGAATATGATATGTACATATATGTGAATGCAAGAAATGTGATTGTATATGTGCATGCAAGTTTTGTGTGTAGTGCATAGATGTATATTGTGATATTATATGTATATGCACATGCATGTATATGCCCTTATACGTACTTGATCATAAAGCAGGTGTGTTATGTATATGTGTGTGCTGTTGTCAATGCCCATGTGTATACATATCTTTGCACATACTTGCATGTACATATATGCATGTGTATATGTGTAAAGCACTGCTTGAATGTCCACTATTATTTGTTGGTATTGCATAGATACATGCAATAAGTGTATATGTATGTACATGTATGTTTACAATATATGTACATATGCCAATATTCATATATCCACACATGTGCAACACATGATTGTAATGCTATATATAATATATGTGTGCATGGATAGTATGATGTGTAGTATTACATACATATACATAGGATTGCATGGGCATGTATGCACACACATATATACATGTACATTTATATGAATATATGTATACATGCACATAAAGCACTTTGCACATTTTAAAGCACTATATAAAGACCTGATATTCTTTCTCAACATTGCAAGGATGCCAGAGAAGCTGTCCAGTGGTTATCCTTTACACTCTTTTCTAGTCCTACTTCTCACTGGTATATCCTTTTACTCTATTTTATTGTGATAATGTTATAGCAATAAAAATGTACACTTGTATAGAAGTTTACTTTCCTTATAACAATTTATAACAACTCTCTACAGTTGTATCACAAGCATTTTGCATGAGGCCGCTAAAGCTCTGGGAGGGTAAGCCTCCCAAGCAAACTCATATAAGCAGAGTCGGGGCAGGAATGGAGCCTAAAGTCCACCATTATTTGTACTGCACCACACTACCTCAAGGCATTGTGAAATCTGTTTCAGGGCACAGAAAGAGCTGGCAGATCTGATGACTGAACCACAGTAAATACTCTTCAAATTATCATGTAAAGGAGATTGTCAAAGTATAATCCATAACACTCTTCAGTGCAACCCAAACCATGTTACAATGTAACTGGGAAATATTTAGCAAAATAAATACCAATACAAGAGAATATAGAAAATGATAATATATGGTTTTCTAGGTCAATATGCAAACACAGGTATCCTCATGCAGGGTTTTGTTCAGTCACTTTTCAGTCATGCCTTACTCTTTGTGACCCTGTTCGGGGGTTTTCTTGGCAAAGATACTGGAGTGGTTTGCCATCCTTTTCTCTATCTGATTTTACAGATGAGGAAATTGAGGAAAAAGGGTTAAATGACTTGCCCAGGATCACACAAGAAATAAGTGTTTGAGGCCAGATTTGAACTCAGGAAGAGGAGTCTTTCTGACTCCAGGTCCAGCCCGCTATCCACTGGGCCACATAGGTGCTTCAACATAACGTTTAGTGACCCCCATATCTATTTGAGTTTGACACCACTTGTGAAGGAGGTCATCTAGAAGTCTAAGAGGGCAAATGCTGTTTTGAGTTTCAAGAGAGAAAAAAAAATGGAGCCTGCAAATCATAAGTCAATGAGCTAGATTTCAGTTCTTGGCAAAATTTTGTAACATCTGATTTAAATGATGGTTGGTGAACATCTAGGAAAAGAAGAAATTATGAAAGAGAACCAGCATGGATTCATCAAAAATAAGTCTGGCCAAAACTATTTCCATTCCTGATAGATCTAACAGAGTTAAGTTGATCTAGATTTTAGCAAAGAATTTAACAATGTCAAATAATTTTTGGTCGTCAGGTGGCACAGGGGATAGTTTTGTATTTGGATCCAGGAAGACCTGAGTTCAAATCCTGCCTCAAACACTTACTGACTGTGTGATACTGGGTAAATGATTTAACTTCTTGATTTTCTCATCTGTAAAATGGGGATAATGAAATAGCATGTACCTCACAGTTGTGAGGATCAAATGAGATGAAAAAGAACTTTGCAAACCTTAAAGCACTGTATAATTGCTAGCCATTATGATTCAAGTTGATGATACAATGTCATATCGTCTTTTGATAACACATTAGGTATATATGTAAGTGGGTTTGTGATGGTTTATTTAGGTGCATTTGAAACTGGTTGAATGGTTGCAGATGGGGAGTAGCCATTAAAGGTTTTGAGTCTACCTGGAAGATGCTCATTAGTGTAATGTCCCAGGCCTTTGTTCTTGACCCTCTGCTGTTTGACATTTTTATTAATGATCTGGATAGAGGCAAAGATGTCAGGCTTATCAAAGTTGGTATGAATAGCTACTACATTTGAGAGATACAGAGTCAATAAACATTTATCAAGTGCCTACTGTGTGCTGTGCACTGGGCTAAGTGCTGGGGATACAAAGAGAGGCAAGAGACAATCTAATATTGATGATTCATGAAAAGAAGCTGAAAAGTGGGAGAGGGGGAGGTTCTCTGTTGAAGGGAATGATAAAGTCCTGCAGCAAGGGTGGGAAACATGTGAGGAGGAGAAAGGTTTTGGGTTGATTTCGTCTTTCAGAAAGATGAGTTTCTGGAGATAGTGAAGTTCAGAAAAGCAACTGGGGCTGAAAAAAAAAGAGAAGAATTTACCAATGCCAACCTAAAATAGTGGAGCATCTGGGAGGAGGTCTCCCCTGTCCATTCTCTGCCGTCTCCAATTGGGAGGAACGATGCTCAAGGGGTAGAGGATGCTTAGGAGGTGATAGAGTTAAGATATAGTTCCTGTCATTTATATACCACTTTAATATTTACAAAGTGTTTTGTATATATTGTCTCCTTTGATACTCCCTACTGTGAAGTAGGTCATATAGGTATTATTATAGCCATTTTACAGATGAGGAAGTTGACCTTCAGAGAAGGTAAGTGATTTGTTCTGACAGTGTCTGAAGATGGGTTGAAACCCAGTTCTTTTTGACTCTATGCTCAACCGTTATTTCACTGTCTCTTACTTCCAGAGTCTTAAGGACTCTGGAAAGGTCTGGATCTGGAAAGATTCTCTTTCTTTTCCAAAGAGCAAAACAAGGGCATAAACACTAAATTTGGAGGGTTTGTATTCTTTATTAAAGGTTTCTGCATCTTTCCTTTATTTCTGGCAAACAAGGACTCTGAAACAGAGAAAGAAAAGTGCTACAAGAGCACAGAGAAATAGGCTCAACTGATATTTGAAGCAGCCAAATGGGAAAACTCTATAGGAAAATATGAACATTTCAGCCTTCCCTGAAAATAGATCAGCAGGCAGGAGACCATTTCTAGCTGGCAATCTTGCAACAGAAACAGATCTTTTCTCTGAGGGGGGGCACCTGAGTCACTGAGCCCAATATGGCCACTGACACTTGATTGACTGCCTAATTTCAGAAACAGAGAAAGACAGATGAGAACTCAATGAAAGAAAAATACTCAGAAGTCCTAATCAAAGGAAAATATAAGAGGTCTGGGCAATATTCTTGGATAGGACTATTGGGGAATGCCATCAGCATTAATTTTCTCCCTTCCCCACCCCATTAACATTAGTTTAATTCATTTTCTAGATATGGATTTGCCTTTTCAGAGAATTAGCATCTCTTGGTAAAAATGGAATATGATAAATCTGGCTTGTTTTGTTTTTATAGCACTAGGCTAGGGAGATTGCAGAATAAATGTTTGATTTTGATGGGACTTTAAAGATAGGGATCTTCATAACAGATAAAGACTAAGAGAGAAACAAAGACCAAGAGAGAAATCAAGGCCAAGACAGGCCCTGGCACTTTTCTAAATTAACTTAGTAGAGATTGGCCTAGGACTTAGAAACCTTGATCACTAGTATGGGGTGTTGTTTTCATTATGGGATAGCATATTTTTACATGAGGAATAGGTTCTACAGTCAACTTGTAAAGCAAAAGTCTCATTGTAAAAAAAAAATTTAACTTATAAAATTCCTTATTTCTTATTAAATACAGTACAGTGTCTGTAAATAGATGTAGCTGCAAAATATTGAGGGTCTTCTAAAAGATAGCTGTCTACATCCAGGAGTAGATGGATCTGAGGTGTTTATCATGCAAATAATTGAAAATAAATTTTATTTTTTCATAACATCCAGCTAAGCTAGTAATCAGAATAGTGCTTGGCACATATTAAATACTTAAAATGTGTGTTGGCTGATTGACTTAGCCAGTAGGAAACTTATCACTGGGGGGAAAAACCTTTGAAAGGGTATGTGTGTATACATACATACATAAACATACATGTGAGTATACACATAGATGTGTATATATATGTTATTATATATACATATAATATGTGATTATATTGGAGGGTGATCACACTATGTAACTGTTTCTTTCCCCTGCTTTATTATAAGGTAAGATAGTATGAAAGAAAAATAGAAGAGAATACAGTAGGGGACTTTAAGCTGACCAGGCATGCTAGCATATCAATATTCTGAAGGTATTCTTCCAAATCTCATTTGCTCTGATGAGGTGGTCTGTGGAATGTGGTTGCTAGATGCCCTCAGGGATCGAAGAATTGCTCTGAAGGATGGAGTTACTCAAATCTCCACTAGTATGTTTTCTGCTCTGATTATGGATTGATTAGCAATTAGTTCCAGATTCAATTACCTTTTAGAAAGGGCATTTACTAATGTGTCATAGTAAGAGTAGTTGAGAAAAGGGAAAAGGACCTACTTGTACAAAAATATTTACACATGTACAAAAAGTATTTATATTTTTGTGGTGGTAAAGAATTAGAAATTGAGGCGATACCCATCAAATGGGGAATAGTTGAACAAGTTGTATATGAATAAAATGGAATACTATTGTGCTGTAAGAGAGCATGAGTAGGAAGATTTCAGAAAAACCTGAAAAGACTTACATGAACCGATGTTGAGTGAACTGAGCAGAACCAGGAGAACATTGTACACGGCAATGGCAGTAGCGTACAAGGATCAACTGTGACTGACAGCTTTTCTCAGCAACATGAGAATACAAAACAATTCCAAAGGAATCATGATGGAAAATGCTATTCACACTCAGAGAAAGAACTGATGGAGTTTGAATGCAGATAAAGCATGCTATTTTCACTTTATGTTTTTGTGTTTTGTTTCTTTTGGTCTGTTTCTTCTTTCATAATATGACTAATGCTGGAATATGTGTTACATATTGCACATATATAACATATAAAATTGCTTACCATCTTAGCAAGGGGGAAGTGGATGGAGAAAATTTGGAATTCAAAAATTTAAAAAATGAATGTTAAAATTTGTCTTTACATGTAATTGGAAAAAATTAAGTACTATTTAAAAAAGGGTGGTTGGGGTAGAATATCCTATCCCCCCTCCACATCACGCCTCCAAAGTTCTTGAAACATTTTCCTATGATTTCATACAAAGTCTAGGGAAAGTAGGCTCAGGCATGGAAAAGGATTAACTTAGAGCTGGAAGAATTCCTTTTACTAGAGTCCTCAAGTTGAATTGACTGAATTTGCATAAAGTAAATGTTTTTATGCTTTTCTTTTTTCCCCTAATTTATTTTTAGTTTTCAACATTCATTTTCACAAGATTTTGAGTTTCAAATTTTCTCCCCACCTCTCCCCTCCCCCATCCCAATCCTGATTACCCCTTCCCCAATCTGCTCTCCCTTCTATCACACCCTTCCCTTCCCTTATTCCCATCTGCTCTCTTTTCTTGTAGGGCAAGATAGATTTATATAAACCATTACCTGTATTTCTTATTTCCCAGTTACATGCAAAAACAATTCTCAACATTTGTTCCCAAAACTTTGAGTTCCAATTTCTCTGCCTTCCTTTCTCCCCGCCTATTCCTACTGAGAAGGCAAGCAATTCAATATAGGTTTTATATGTGTAGTTTTGCAAAAGACTTCCATAATGTTATGTTGTGAAAGACTAACTATATTTCCCTCCATCCTATCCTGTCCCCTATTTATTCTATTCTCTCTTTTGACCTTATCAAAAGACCCCAAAGTGTTTACTACTAATTAGCCTCCTCTTATTTGCCCTCCCTTCTATCATCCCCGCCACACACTTCACTTATCCCCTTCTCCCCTACTTTCCTGTAGTGTAAGATAGATTTTCATTCCAAATTGAGTGTGCATGTTATTCCCTCCTTAAGCCAAAGGTGATGAGAGTAAGCTTTACTTTTTCCCTCTCACCTCCCCTTTTTCCCCTCCATAGGAAAAGCTTTTTCTTGCCTTTTTTATGAGAGATAATTTGCCCTATTCCATTTCTCCCTTTCTCTTCCCATGATACTCCTCTCTCACCACTTAATTTTATTTTCTTAGGTATCATCCCTTCCTGTTCAACTCATTCTATGTCCTCTATATGTGTGTGTGTATATCTATATCTATATCTATCTCTATCTATCTATCTATCTATCTATCTATCTATCTATCTATCTATCTATCTATCTGTGTGTGTGTGTACGTATGTATTTGTATAATCCCTCCAACTACCCAAATACTGAGAAAAGTTTTCCTTTGGGGGAATTTTCCCAGTCAGTTACTTGACTTTGAAGTTCTTTGTCAAGAGGAGGGTATACTCTGGAGACCTGTAAGTTCTTAGTTCCTCCAAGATGGCACAATCAAGGAAGAGGAGTAAACTCCTCTCCTGACCTGCACTCTGGTCTGGAAGAAACTACAAGCACTCTTTTCTGCCCAGGATCTCCAGTAGAATTCCCTCTCCAGAGCCTCCACCAGATCCACTACGCCAGCCAGCACTCCTCTTCCTCACCCCTGGGCCACCACTCAGGGCTGAGATCCAGATCAGCAGCTCAATTCTCTCAGGGTTTTTAGGCCAGGGCTCCAACAATGGAAGCTGCTGCTACTTGGGGCCACCTGGAGCCAGGGCTAGGTCAGGAGGACCCTCCTCCCTTCTCATGCAGGTGAAAGATCTTTCTCCCTGGCCTTTGAAGCTGTCTTTGGCATTTGTGGGTTGAGCAATGGAACTGGTGCTGCTGGTGGCACCCTGAAGCCTGTTCTGGGTCCTGTCCCTGCCATGCCCCACAGCCCATGCTGGGCTGTGCTCTGTTCTGGGTCCGGTGTGATAGACATTTCCTGTTAGCCTTCCAGGCTGCCTTGGTCTGGAAATCTCTTTCACTCTGTTGTTTGGTGGCTTCTGCTGCTCTAGAATTTGTTTAGAGTCATTTTTTACAGGTATTTTATGGGCTATGGAAGAAGAACTTCTAGAGGTATGACCTTCTATTCCACTGTCTTGGCTCCACCTATGCTTTTCTTAACAATGACAGCAATTATAAATACCTAATGTATATAGTACTTTAAGGTTTCCACAAGGCTCTACATATGTTATTTCATTTAATCCTCACAGCACCGGGAGACAGGTGTTATTTTTCTTCCTATTTTACAGATGAAGAAACAGGCTGAGAGGTTAAAGATTTTGCCCAGAATCACACAGAACAAATATGAGTATCTGAGACAGGATTCAAACTCATATCTTCCTGACTCCAAGTCTAGTGTGCTATCTATTATTTTGAGCTGCCTTCTTGTACTCCTTCTAACTCTTTGTTTTCTGTATGTTTATCACAATTGCAAAAAAAAAAAAAATTACAGAAAATCCATTCATTTGGAATGCAGCAAGCAGAGAAATACTGAAATCTATCCAGAGATAGGAGCATGAAGAAACCCAACCTATTCTTTCTTACTTAATGTTATGCGATGAAGACATTTCAAAATGATATTAATAAACTGCTTCTGCTATCTGAAAAAATAGAATAAATATGGAGGGGAGCTGAAAGGGAAAAAGAAAATATTGAATGAGAGATGGATAGAATTGAAGTTATTTATAGAAAGGGCTTACTTATAAAAGTGAACATGGTCCAGCAGCAACTGTTAGCAATGAAATTGTGTATTGTCAAGTGATTCTAAAATTCCTCCTTACTGGTGGAAAGGAGATGCCCTTGCCCAGGAACATCACAAATCTGTAGAGGGCAGAGTCAATTTCAAATGGAGCAGATAAGGAAGTGATTATTTAACTCTAATTCCTAAAACAGTCCCATTATCGACAATATTGGCTAATTAATTAAGAAACCTATTAGTGATAATGTTAATAACACTGGCATATTCTCAATTTCAATCGACACAACTCAAGAGAAGGGTATAATTAACTTTTGTTCAGTCATACTTAACTCTATCACACAATTTCCAAGAGAATGTCTAATATCCAGAGGAAGATGAGACTGAATTAGAAGGGAAAATAGGTTCCTAAGAATTGCAGGTGTTCTCTCCAATTAAATATTTAAGCATCCAAGGAGATAGAGTAAGTAATAGGTTTACAGCAGGGCAGCAGTAGGATCCAGAGTCTTGGCCTTGGAGTGTGTTTGAATATGTATGTTTGAATCTAGCAACAGACATTCAAGATAAGTCCATAGATTTAGAAGGAAAAGGGACCTTAGGAATCATTTAAATCTTTCCTCCTTATTTTACAGTTGAGGAAGGTCTGATAGTTAAATGGTGGAGCCAAGATTTGAATCCAGATCCTCTGAGTCTGTATCTAGATGGTACAGAGCACAGAGGGCTGGATCTGGGACTTGAGTTCAAATCCAGCCTCAGACACTTAATAGCTATGTGAACCTGGGCAAGTTATTTAACCCTGTTTGTCTCAGTTTCCTCATCTGTAAAATGAGCTTTAGAAGAAAATGATAAACCACTCTAGTATCTCTGCCAAGAAAACTCCAAATGGGGTCCTGAAGAGTCAGATATGAAACAACCTCTGAGTCTAACTGCATTGCCTTCTGTCACTTCCCGAAGAGGCAGTATGACTCTGAATAAGTCACTTAACCTCTCTTGACCTCCATTTTCTTATCTATAAAATGAGAACAACGAAAACACCTCTCTCAAATGAGTTATAAAGTGCTTTGAAAGCCCTGGCACCGTATAAATATGAGCTTTCACTTACCAACAAAAGCCAGCAAAATCTATCTAGTCAAGGTCTGATGTGTTGTTTGCCTATTTTGAATCTGTTTATAGTTGTTATAACTTGAGTGTCATAGACGACACTCTTTAGACTTTGAAGAGAGTTCCTGAATAGAATGACTGTTTGAAAACGACACTCTAGCAACTACAGCATCTGCTGTTATGGTTGAAATAAGATGATATTTCAAAAAAGAGGTTCTGAGAAGAGATGGCATTTTAATGGGAGTCATCTCATGCATGACCAGTGACAATAATTGAAAGTGAATAATAATAGGAATAACTGACATTTCTACAGCACATGAAAGTTGGTAAAGTGTCTTACAGTCAATCAATCAACCCAAAAAACATTTCTTAAATGCCTACTATGTGTCAGGCATTCTGCTAGGTGATGAAAGTAATGTTCCTCCAGAGAGAATTTGATTTTTAGATAGTGAATACAAAGCTTGGTCATTAATGCGATTACCTAGCACTTTCAGGGTAGGTAAGTAACTTATTTACCTGCCTAAGTGTCAGTTTCCTTATCTGTAAAATGGGGCTAATGATTCTTGCACCATGTCTAATAAAAGGTTTTTGCAATTTCAAGGATTGAAAGTAGAGAGTCTATAACCACAAAGTTTTTAGTTTGTTTGTCTGTTTTACAAATGAGAACTCTATATAACTCCTTTTAGTAATATCCTGGCAGTTAACTCAATAATTTCACTTTTCAAATGCCTTCCAATAAGTGATATGGTCATGTTATAGGTTCAGAGAAATCACTGTATTATTGATGGAGATGGAAGGGACGTTAGATTGCAGCTTATCCAACTTAGAAATGAGGAAACTGAGGCCAGGAGAAGGTGAGCAATTTTTTCTAACATCACAAAATCACTTTCTGAAACAATCTAAACGTAACAGGGAGCTTGAAGATATGTTGTCAGTTCTTATTAAGTGAGCACAAGCCTTCACGGGCCAATGAAAGAACTGGTGCCAAGAAAATCAATGTTCTGCTAGGAAGTTCTTTACTTGAAGTACCTAAGTGACTAAAGGGGGAAAATGGATTAAGAAAATATAAATGACAAGTCTGTAATGTCAGATGAAAAATTCAGAATAAGAGTCCAAATGTTATTCCCTCCTTGAAGAGCAATAGTGCCTTCCCAAGTTGCTCTTTATTGTCCAAGTGAGTTTAAAACCACTGACTACACACGCAGAAGTATTGTTTTAGGGGGGTTCAGTTCCATCAAAATAATCAAACCACATTTTCTTTTTTAAATCTACAGACCCAGCTTTAAAAAAGAATTGTTGTTATTGTGTAGTTGTGTCTGACTCTCAGTGACCCTACTTGGAATTTTCTTGGCAAAGATGCTGGAGTGGTTTACAATTTCCTTCCCCAGTTCATTTTACAGATAAGGCAAACAGGGTCAAAGTGACTTGCCCAAGGTCATATAGCTAGTAAGTGTCTGAAGCTGTATTTGTTCTTGACTTCAGGCTCAGCACTCTATCCACTGCACCAACTAGTTGCTTTCCCTCCACTGCCCCCCACCAGCCCAAATCTCAGTGACTTGAGAACTAAAAGAACAAGGTGGGGGAGCCACAGTGACCACCTTCAATTTGAAAGGTGAACTAAGAGATTTTGCTCACAAATGGTATATACAAGAACTAGTCCCTACAAAAAAGGATGAATATGGAAAAAGAGGCAAGGGGTCAGTGTCACACAAGTGTCACAAATTCAAAACAAAATCCATCAAGTATTCATTAACTGCTTAACTTGTGCTTGGCATTATGGGTGCCATCAAGGAGGATGATAATAGCTCACATTTATACAGTGCTTCATGATTGCAAATGGCGTTCCATAGCTTTGAGCTGGGAGGGGAGAGCGCAGCCACCAGAAACTCCAGGCACTTCAGGTCAAGGTCAAAGGAGTCATCCTTAGACCTTCAAGCTGTGTATGACTCTTGTTTAATTAATGTAGTCAGTTAGGTGTCGGGATACCCATGGGGCCAAGAGAGGGAACTTGACGTGATGCTGTGTGCAGGCTGGTTACCTAAAACAAATACACCAACTGCCATCTCATTTCTACTGACTTGTTTCCTCCAGTCTCTTTCCAATTTCGAGAGTAATTTGGGATATGAATAAATCAGAGATGATGTAATACTGAAGGAATCCTCTAATTGGCTTGCCCCCATTTCAACCTGAGCTGAAGAAAATATGTTCTCCCTTTTGCATTGTCTTTATCTTTCCCAAATCCCAAACCATACATTTATAGGTTTGGGTGAAAATAAGGCGAATGGCCATATACATTAATGGCAGCTTTAAGTAATATAGGGCCAGATAGATGATGCAATGGATAAAGAGCTAAGCCTGGGTTTAGGAAGACCTGAGTTTAAATCAAGTCTCAGACAATGACTAGCTGTGTGACCTGGGCAAGTCACTTAACCCTGTCTGCCTCAGTTTTCTCATCTAGAAAATGAGCTGGAGAAGGAAATGGCAAACCACTGCATTAACTTTGCCAAGAAAACCCAAAAAGAGGTCACAAAGAGACAGACACAATGGAAAATGACTAAACAACTCAAGTAATATAGCAACACAAATGAACATTTAACGGAATAGGGTTCTACTTGTAAGCCATGGCAGCTGCTGTTGGTGTGGTACAGAGGGAGTTGAACCTCTTTCTGCCCTACCCCCACCTTCTTCCCAGTGGTTGGAGGAGAAATGTAGAGTGGATTGACAGCTAAAAGGTGAATGTCTTCTTTGGGCAGAGCTTCTGGGAAACCAGGGGAAGAAAGATGCAGTGTACCACACATTCTTATAATCTTACTAACCGCTGCAAGTACTGGCTCCCCAGTCAACTCTCCACAACAGCGCCCTCTAGTCTAGGTGACCAGAATGTAGGCTTATTTTTTTTTTTTAACATAAAACCATGGACTTAGAGTCAGAAGGCTCTATAGAGATCATATAATCTAACATTCTCATGTTACTGATGAAGAAATGATGAAAAGTTAAATGACTTCCCATGATCACATGGCTAAGAAGTATTAGCTACAGATTTTGAATCCAGGTTCCTCGGATTCCAAAGCCTCAATACTCTTCCATGCTGAGTAGATAACACTAACTAAAAAGGGGTGGGTGACCTCTAGAGGCAGGTGTTCTAATTGCAGCAAGAACAAGTCACTGAATTCCAAGGAGAGAGGAAAAATTAAAAAGTAGGCACAGATACTAGGTGAATTTTGTTATTTTCTGCACTGACTTATTTAGAAACAGCTTGTTAATAATACATTTAATGAAAATAAAAATGTTGTTGATGTTGGGGTGATCCATTAATTTTAAAAAAGTGAGCCATAGAATTTAAACAGCCCAGAAACTTGAGACCACTCGGTATAAGGAAAGAGAACCCTCCACCTCAATAGCCCCTCAAATCATTATTATTTCACAACACAATATGTAACTGATGCTTATAATGATGGCACTGAGTAATCAAGAAAAGATTAAATTATGTTCTATGTATACTTCAGTTAAGGCTTAGGCAGAATATTGTTTGGTACATTTTAAGATTATTTTTCCACCAATAATTTAAACAGCACCCTTCAAAAAAGTCTTGAATTTACCAGGAATACACTGTCAATTATTTGAGTTATGTATGGAGAGTATAGAATGGTGAAAGAGAGAGGGAAGAGGAGAGAGAGAGAGAGAGAGAGAGAGAGAGAGAGAGAGAGAGAGAGAGAGAGAGAGGGAGGAGAGAGAGAGAGAGAGAGAGAGAGAGAGAGAGAGAGAGAGAGAGAGAGAGAGAGAGAGAGAGAGAGAGAGAGAGAGAGAGAGAGAGAGAGAAATCATAAGCATGCACTTACTGGTCATTCAGCCTGTATCTATGGTGAGGGAGAGCCTGCTCCCTCCCTAAGCAACTCATTCTGTTTTGGGATGGAGCTAATTGTTAAGAACTTTTTTTCTTTACATCAAATCTAAGTTTACTTCTTTGAAACTTGTACCCATTGATCCTAGTCCTTCCCACTGGACCAATCAGAACATCTCTAATCCCTTTCTTACCTAAGACTCTTCTGTTCCCCTTGAGTCTCTTTGCCAGACTAAACAGAGTTCCTCTCAATGATTCTCACGTGACATAAACTTAAGGCTCTCACTTGTCCTGGTTGTTAGACTCTGGGCACTCTTCAGCTTGCCAGTTCCATCTTAGAAAGAGACACAGAATTGAACATAATACTCCAGATGTAATCTGAACAGGATAGAATAAAGTAGGACCATCACTTCCTTACCACCCTCTTGTATGCTATGCTTCTTTTCTTTTCTTTCTTTTGTTTTTGGAGTGGGGAGGTGAGTTAATAGAGGTTAAGTGACTTGCCCAAGGTCACACAGCTAGTAAGTGTCAAGTGTCTGAAGCTGGATTTGAACCCTTTCTTATACTCTTTAGCTCCTTTGGCTATGGGAATAGCAGCACTGTTAACATCTTACTCTTTTCCAGATCAGAAATCCTACATTCAACCCACCCACAAAACCAATTTAAAGGGTTGGAAGCCATTGTGCATAAGAGTGATCTTAGTGGAGAAGTATCTTCTCTCCATCTCCACTACTATCAGTATCACCTGCCAGCAAATTGACACCATCAAGACCTAATCAACAGCAATGCACTCTAAGCAGAAAAGCATCATGAGGCAGCAAGTTCAAACCACTACCACTATCTCAAAAAACTCCACCTTCTCCTCAGACCCCAGTGAAGACAGCCCATAAACACAAGAGCCCTGGCACAGTAGTGCCTCATAGGCCACTGGCCCTCCCTCTGTCCAGACTTTGTAGTCACCATCGTGAGAAGCAACCCTGGTGGAGAAAGAGCTAATATCTCCACCATGACTACCACCAATTGCCAATCAACTGCCAGTGATGGGTCCAAGAGTTCTGCTTCCATTATTGCTTGTTGTCATTTTTCAATAATGTCCAACTCTTTATAACCTCATCTGGGGTTTTCTTGGCAAAAATACTGGTGTGGTTTGCCATTTTCTTTTCCAACTCATTTTACAGATGAGGAAATAGGCAAATGGGGTGACTTGCCCAAGATCACACAGATAGTAAGCATCTGAGGCCAGATTTGAACTCAGGAAGATAAGTCTTCCATACTCCAGACCTGGCACTCTATCCACGGCAGGACCTAACTGCCTGCTTCCATCCCAACCTTCAAAGCCATAGTCCAGGGAAATAAGCCTTGAATAGATAAGAACTGGCAACTGTGCTTTGGCCACTTGTTTCCAGACCTGGAAAAGAAAGTCCTCATCACCAAAATTATTGGTGCAAAAGCAGATCAACATAACAATAATAGCTAGGACAGATAGGTGGAAGAGTGGCTAGAGTACTGGGCCCAAAGTCAAAAAGACTCATCTTTCTGAGTTCAAGTCTGGCCTCAGACACATACTAGCTGTGTGACCCTAAGAAGGTTTCTTAATCATGTTTGCCTCAATTTCCTCATCTGAAAAATGAATTAGAGAAGGAAATTGCAAACCACTAGTATCTTTGCTAAGAAAACCCCAAATGGAGTCAGTGAAGAGTTGAACATGACTGAAATGACCAAACAACAAACTACAGTAAAAAAAAGACATTTGTACACTATTAATAAGGTATTGAGGGTGGTAATATATTCTTTCACACAAGCAAAAGTAATACAAACAAAAAATCTCACACATGCATTAGCAGAAGAGAATGCAATGACTTAATTTATGTAACTACTGTTAAAATCTTTGAGGAAGATGATACTTTAGATTCATTAGAGGCAGCTAGATGGTGCAGTGGATAGGATGCTGGGCCTGGGGTCATGAAGACCTGAGTTCACTTTGAGCCTCAGCCCATTTAATAGCTGTATAACCCTAAGTAAGTCACTCACCCTCTGTTTGCCTCAGTTTCCTTAAGTGTAAAATGGGGATAATAACCACATCTACTACCCAGGGCTGCTGGGAGGATAAAAGTAGGCAATATTTGTTACACTGTCTTGCACACAGTAGGCTCTGTATAGATGCTAACCCTTCCTCGTGGAACATAGAAGCATTTATGAGATTGCTGATTAGGCATTTTAAATTTCACCTTACCTCTGTACTGTTATTCTACTCTAAACCCAAAGCTCCTCTGAACTTCATGCTCACCATGTCCAACTGCTCCTACCAGCCACTCTCCTCAGTGGGGTAGAACCTCAGGACCTTTTGAACTCACATTTTCAATCTTGGACATATTCACCTTGAGGTTGGCACTTGGTTACTACTCAGGAAAATAAACACAAAGCAGAAAATTCCATTGAACTCATTCTCCATGTGGGGTTCATACAGTGAGGAGGAAAGAACACTGCCCAATCCTTGAACTGCAGAGTCAAAGTAAAGTAACCTCCACCTGCGACACTAAAGAGTTACAGCCAAGAGGGTAGAATGAATGAATGAAACATTTATTGTGCACTTACTATGTGCAAAGCACTATGTCAGGCTCTAGGGGGATGAATATGACAACTCCTGCTCTCAAGGATTTCCCATCCTTGGAATCAAGGAGACAACACATGTGGAAGGTTTCAGATGGAATAGTTTCACAGTCCTTTGAGTGCAGCTATAAAGCAAATATTGATGCTTTTTCTTTAATATCATTTCCTATTTCTAAGATTAGTGGTGGCAAAGTCTTTAGGGGCAATCATTTTTCTTCCCCCTGGGTCTTGAGTAACTGTGCCTATAGAACCTATAGAAGCAGTTGCTAGGCGGCATCTCCATAGGAGCTGCTTCTCAGCACAACGGACAAAGAGGGTCTTGCTACTTCAGCCAGCTTGCCTTTTACGCCACATGTGTGGCATTTGGTTGCCAGTATGTGCCAACATAGGAAGGAATGTTTGGCTTCTTCTTCAAAGGAGTTGCTTTCACAGATGATGGCCATGAGGGCAGAGTTGGAAGCAAAAATGGGTAGTGAGGGTGGGGATGGGGATGCTGTCACTTCCAGGGGGTTCTTGATCCTATCTTGTGTTTCTTATTCAAAGCATTTGGTCAACAGCTGTTGCTCTGAGTGATGAGGCAGATGGGCTTCTTCTCCACAATCATTTCTTCCCTCAGAGATGGCTATGGGGGCTCAGCTAGAAACAAGTCTGATGGTATAGTGGGCACTGATAGGTTTAGGGTCCTGAACTGTCTCCATCAGGGTCTGAGGGAAGATTGTGGTAAAGGTGAAGGTAAAGGTAAAGGTAAAGGTCTAACTTTAAGTTGTGGTAGATGATCATGATGGAAAACAACTGTGCTGTAAGAAATGATAGCTTAATGATCTTAGAAAAACATGGATAGAGTTGCATGAAATAACAAATGGCAAAATGAGCAAAACCAAGAGAATGTTGTATACAGTAACAGCAATATTGTTTTAAGAACAACTCTGACAGATTAAGTCATTTTGAATATTATAAATACTACAAAAGGCATGTGAAGGAAAATGCTATCTGCATCCAGAAAAAGACCTGATTAAGAGATGTACAGAATGGTTTTACACACATACACCTATATGTATACACACATATGTATACATACATACACATACATATGCATACATATTTGTGTTTTAATGGTAGCCATCTCAGGGCAGGGTAAGGAAAGAAAAAAAGAAATTTACATAATAACTTTATTAAATATTTAAAAGTAATAAATTGTACACAATAGATTTAGTCCCCATGTGCAATCATCTTTTTTATTTTATATGTTATAAAAATGCTTGTTTTCTTCCATAAATTTAAATTAAACAAGATTTAAAAAACCTCACCTAGTATGTGTTGCTTACTGTCTTGTCTCTCCTATTATGTATTGCCTCTCCCTCAGAACGCCTCCCTGTTTAAGCCAGGTTGGCTTGCATGCCCCAAGACAGGGATAGTAGCTATTTCTTTTTTTTAAACCTACATAGCCCCCTGAATTCCCACTGCTGTCAAAGGGAGGGAGATAACTAAGAGATCCCTCAACATTTATCACATCATTTTAAAATGCCAAGTCTTTTTAGCACTGGTCAACCACATAACTGGAAAGAGGCAGGAAATTCTTCATCTCCAAAAGGCTGAAACACATTTCCACAACCTTGGTGTCCCTGGAAATTTTCTGGGTTGGAATTCTGGGTCCATGTTTCTTGAAATGGGCCCTATCAATCCATCAATAAACATACACGAGCCTGTAAAACAAGAGGCTACTATAAACCCATGCTACTAACTACAACAGTATTTGGGGCTGTTTGTAGCAATGAAAGCATCTGCTCACGGAAATGAAGCAGCAGGATGGAGCAGGGGGGTGTTTCTTCTGCTGACTTTGTCATTTGTCACTTTTTCCACCTATTTCTTCAACTATAAGAATGGAAAGAAACTGATTTCCCAATGTGTAGTTTAATAAAGAAATCATCTTTTCCCATGTTTAGTAGTATTTAATTTGATGATTTCTCTCAGTAAAGTTTTCCAGGACCTGAACTATTATATTTTTGCTTCAGTTCAATATAATAAACATTTGATAAGTGCTTACTATGTATAAGGAAGTGTGTAAGTGCTGGAAACATGAGAACAAAATTGAGACTGTCCATCCATTCCCTCACAAGGATACTACATTCAACCAGGCAGCTCCAGCACATGCACAGCTGAGTAAATATAAGGTCATTTGAAGAGGGAGGGAGCATAAAGTCTGTTACATTAATATCAAGAGCATAAGGCATTATTTGATGGATATTAGCCAAAGAACCCATGTCATTTTATTCACTCCTTTCAGATAAACTTTCAATAAATATCTAGTTTGTGCTACGCACTAAGAAGCGTCTAGGTTGTGCAGTGGATAGAGCACTTGACTTGGAATCAGGAAGGCATCTTACTGTGTTCAAATACAACTCCAGACACTTACTATCTGTGTGACCCTGGGAAAATCATTTAACTCTCTTTGCCTCAGTTTCCTCTTACATAAAATGAGTCGGAGAAAGAAATGGCAAACCACTTCAGCATTTTGCCAAGAAAAGCCCAAATAGGGTCCTGAAGAGTCAGACCTGACTAAAATGGTTCAACAACAAGCCATGATCTAGAGGAAATAAAAAGACAAGACACGGTTCTATTTTAACATGATATATTAAATCATATAAAGACCAGATTTTTAGTGGAAGGAGGCTTTCAAAAGACCCTCTGATTGAGCCCCTTGCCTTTAGCAAAGTCAGGTATGATTATTTTTATTTTACAGATGAAGTAATTGTGTTTCATGGGGGCAAATGAATGATTTGCTCAAGGCTGTCCATCTATTAAGTTATGTACCTGAATACTGGACATCCATCCAGTCTCCCATCTCCAAATGTTGCTACCATGTTGAGTTTTAAGGAAATGTTTTTTTAATGCAAGATTAAATTTTCTTCTGATAACTCATCAGTGGCATGAGACTCAAGTTTCAGAGGTTCCACATTCAAGGCATAGGTTGCTGACTGATCCCCCCAAATGGGAAGTTTCATTTGGCAGCTATGTAGCACATCAGATAGAGTGTTGGACTTTGAATTAGGAAGTCCTGAGTTCAAATGTGACCTCAGAGGCTTACTAGCTATATTATCTTGAAAAAGTTGCTTAAACTCTCTCAGTTTCAGTTTCCTCATCTGTAAAAGTGGAATAATAATAACACCTGATTCCAGAGCTGACCATAGCAGTGATTATTTTTTTTTCACCACAGTCAATTATGGAAGAATGTCTACTAGGATGTAGTGGAATTTTGATATTCAAGAAATCGTCAATTCTTGAGTTAGAAAAGTATTTTATTTTGAGAAACGAATGTTTCATGAGTAGCACATCTGATTCATTTTCATGTTTGGGGATTCTAAATAAACAACAGAGAGTCCTTAAGGTACCTGAATGTAAGTAGATCCAATGAGTCAATGTAAGTAAAGTGCTATATAAATGCTAACTACTATCATTGTTATTGTTTTTGTAATTATCATCATTATCAATAAAATTTAGTCTTTTTCAAATCCCAGTATGTGCTAGGCACCATGCTAGGTGCTGGGAATACAAAAAAAAAGACATTTTCTGAAATTAAGGAATTTACATTCTACTGAAAGAGGGTGGAGGAAACATGTCTTTGGATAATAACAGCTAATAGCTAACATTAAAGGTGCTTTAAGGTTCACAGAATGCTTTACATGTTATCTCACTTGGTCTTTGCAGCAACCCTATGAAATAAGTGATATTATTATCTCTATTTTACAGATGGAGAAATCAAGGCTGACAGTAATCAAAAGACTTGCCCATGGTCACAAAGCTATTACTTGAGGCAGTATTTGATCTAAGGTTTTCTGACTCCAAGGCTAGCATTCTGTACTACAGGATAAATATGTATATGGTACTTACAATATATATTCTATCCACTATGAAATATAAACATATAAGAGCATATGTATGTATACATAAATGCATATATTTATGACTTAAAAGTCATCTAGCTAGCTAGCTTAGGATATATAGCATCACGCCATTAAAAAACAAAATTGGTGAGGGGGGGTGGAGGGATGATGGACTACATCTATGATTTCATTTTTATAAAGTACTCTTAGTGAGGAATCTCCCTCTACCAAGGGAGGATTGGTATTCCCTTTTCAACTTACAGCTAGAAAATTGCCTAGAGTGTGGAAAGTTAAATGTCTAGGAAAACATCACAAAGACAATATGGGTCAAATTTAGGACTTAAATCCAAGTCAACTCCCTATCCTCTATTCTAGGGTCATCTCCAGTTGTCCTGATATAGATCTTGCCACTGCACCCACAGGGCAATGGAGAAGAGAGTGAGGCCAATGACTTGCACAGCCCTGCCTCAAATAAATCCAACTCACTTGCAAGTCAAGACCACCTTTCTGTATCACTGACGCTGTTCAAGATAAATGACAACAATGTTCACCTCTATACAAAATGTCAAGAAAGTAAATACAACCTAACTTTGGAAGCAGGTGGGTAGGAAAAGAGGCTGACTATAGCAGTGATTATTTTTTTTTTACTGTGGTCAATTATGGAAGAATGTCTACTAGGATGTAGTGGAATTTTGATATTCAAGAAATCGTCAATTCTTGAGTTAGAAAAGTATTTTATTTTGAGAAACGAATGTTTCATGAGTAGCACATCTGATTCATTTTCATGTTTGGGGATTCTAAATAAACAACAGAGAATCCTTAAGGTACTTGAATGTAAGTATTAGTGACTAAACTTATACAATGAAAAGATAATCCTTTACTTTAAGGATTGTGCACATGCTTCAAGACTCCCTAGCAAGATTTTGCTAGTGAGGTGAATATGTCACCTTGATGAACATTGCAGACTTTTCATGACTTAAATCATGTTTGAGTCCCATGGCCATCCTGGTGGTGAATCTGCATCACTAAATGGCAGACCTACAGATTGGCCAGAGCTTACACTTACGCCTTTGGGAATCCAGGGGCACTGATTCACACCTGCATTGCCATACTTTAAGATCTGTTCTGGACATGTAGCAGACCAGAAGGGGTGCTGTAAATAAAAAAGGGTCTTTTAGACATGGACATATAACTTC
The DNA here is from genome assembly GCA_023548195.1 of Bettongia penicillata ogilbyi. NCBI lineage: Eukaryota > Metazoa > Chordata > Mammalia > Diprotodontia > Potoroidae > Bettongia > Bettongia penicillata. The sequence goes on from JAJHZJ010000300.1 coordinate 4,104,516, forward strand.
TTTGCTTTCCCATAGAGAATGTTCATAATTCCATACGACTCATTCCCCTATGATCTCTGGCTACTCTCTGCAAAGTGGTCTTCTTTTGCCACCGACACTTCTCCTACAGTCTTTCTTGCTTTTGTAGCACGGTATTTTTTCAACAAAATTATCTTCTATTGTGGGCCCTTGATTAGACCAAACCTGACATGAGACCTGGCATTTTAGTTATTTTCCTTCAAATTTATTTTTAAAAAGGAAAGAAGAAAAAAAAATATGGTAGGCCCTGAAAAGAGGGCTGTATTTGGAGTCAATTTCATAGTCTGTGCTGAATATCGGCTTTGCTGCTTTCTACCTGTGTAATCTTGAGGGAGCTGGGAGAACAGGAATGAAGAATGTGTGTGTGTGTAGTGGGGAAGATAGGCAGAATTATTTACTCTGCCTGGGCATCATTTTCCGTTTTTGTATCTCTTCCAATGAGCTGGATCATGCCTGTAATCCTATGGTAGGAGCAACATCTACCCCACATAAACTAGGCTAGTTTCCCCCTAAAAAGGCAAGGAAACAATCTTCTACATTTAATTCCAAGGGATTAAGAGTCCAACAGAGCTTCCCAGTGGCCCAGCACACGAGGAGTTGGAGCTTGTCAGGCTGGACAGGTCCTTTGCTGCCCTGCAAGTGGGTCAACACACTCTCTTGAGTAGAAAGGCCTCCCTATAGAAGTAAAGGGAGCTGTGTCCAATTGAATCAGCTCTACTTTTGCTGAATATCTTTTCCATGGTAAGGTTAAATAACTTCTTTTGTTGAGCGTTAAATGGTCCATAAGTATCTCATTTTGCTGTAATCTCAAGCTTGAACTGCCATCTGACTTGAGTCGGTCCTGGCCCAGAATAGGCCCTAAAAACCATTGCTGGGTTTTTGAATTCTAATGTCTTTTATAAAGAATCGATAAACCAGAAAGCATTTATTACACAACTACTAAGTGTCAGGCATTGTGCTAGGCTCTGGTGATGCAATGAACAAAATTAAACATTTCCTACCCTCAAAGATCTTATATTATTCTTGAAAATAGATTTTATTGATACTGTTGTGTTTTTTAATTATTTATTTTAATTTTAACTTAAGGAATAAAACAAACATTTCCATAAAATAGTGTGATAAAAAAGGACGATTTCACATGAAACTGCAAGTCTGTCATATACAACTTGGTATTCCTTTTAAATATATAATACAGTTATCATGTAATTTTCTTTTATTCTCCCTCCCTCCCCTCTGTCCTAGAGGTGGCTAACATTAGATACAAATGAGTGTGTGTGTGTGTGTGTGTGTGAACATAAAGTCATTCTATACATACTTTTATTTGTCAGTTCTTTCTCTGGATGCAGATAGTGTCTTCCTTCATGTGTCCTTTGTAGCTAATCTGGGCATTTATAATAGTCAAAATAATTTATCCATTCAAAGTTGATATCTTTGGTTGTTAATGTTACTTAGATTTCTCTCTATATCCCTCCCTTACCCCCTCACCCCCAAAATCATCCCTTTTAACAAAATGTTTTTTAATAGCAAAAATTTTATATGATATTATATTCCATGCTTGTGGACCCTGACCTTTGCAGCATTTTCGGGGGGAGAAATGAAGCATAATGTCCACATATAAATTTATACAAATTCAATACAAATTAGTTTTAGGAGGAGGTCTCAACAGCTGGGAAGAGAGGAAGAATCAGAGACAATTTTCCGTAGGGAATTTGAATTGAAGATTTTGGAGTTGCTCTTTGGATGACCAAGAGTTGACAGATATGTGGAGGAGACTACAGGGGGAAACAACATTTGAGATACCAAAATCAGAGGCTTCCAGATGGGAAAGTCTGCCTGAGTACCGAATAATAGGAAGATGAACTCGTGTTGAGTGATATAAAAGGACTGTTTGGAGAATCAACCATGTGTGCCTAGTTCCAGCTCTAGCAACAGAGGGGAACCTCTTGTGGGGAGACCATTTCTTCAGATTTCTAGGACTAACTTATTGTGCTCAATCAGGCAAGGACCCAAAGTCGCACATTGTGGATATTGCAGAAGGGTTTCTAGTTTTAGTATGGGCTGAACCAGCTAGCCCCTAAGGACTTTTCAATTTTAAAATTGAATGATCCTGACTTGGTTGTCTCTGTAAGGTGCATGTATCCACAAACTCTGGCATTAGGTCTGGGTTTATTCATTGAAAACCCATAAGTAAGCATTGCTCCCCATCTCACTTCCACCCTTAGCTCCCTTTCTAACCTACTATGATATTCTCTCAGACTTTAATAAATTTTAATGAATTTAGGCAAAACTCTCCCTAGCTCTCCTGCTTCCTTCACCCTTACCTCATTTTTATTCCTTTCATTTTTCTTTAATAAATACAATTATATAGAAGGAGAAAAGAAAGTGAGAGCCAAGAGTTGACTTTATACTGAGGATCGATTGAGGCCTTTTAAAAATCCCATCATTATTTTTGATTCACATCTTCTGAAGAGAGACATGATGGTTCTTCAGCATAAGGGAGAGAGAATAGCAAAGAAAGTGGAAAAATCTTTGTTTTCTATTGATCTGTTTTAATTGCACTCTTTCATCTTAGCAATGGCAGTAAGCACAGCATTGAAGGAGGATCTAAATGGGCAAACTCACAGAATGATAGAACTGGAAGGGACCTTAAAGAAACTCAAGTCCCAACCTTTCATTTTACAGATGAGGAAACAAAGGTCTAAGGTAGAGTGAGGTGTCCATCTGCCCATGGAAACATGGCTTGTAAATTCCACAGCTTAGACTTGAACCCATGTCTTCTGAGGCCATGGACAATTCTCTTTTCAGAAGTGGCACTACAGCTACCTGCTCTTACCTCTCCCATTACTTATTCCAGGGAAGAAAAAAAATTCAAACTATCACTCCTTGGATAGATTCAAATCTGGTCCTGTCTAGGTTGGAATAATCCTCTCCAACTGAGATTCAAATGCTTTCAGTTACTTTCAAGATCAGTATTTCTTTTAAGTAATAATACTTCCTTTTTTTTCAAAAGTGAACCAACAGATTGGAGAAAAGCCATTGTATCAGATATCTCTGATAAAGGACTGATATCTAAGATATATAAAGGATGAACATAAGCCAATAGTCATTCCACAAAGGATAGAAAGACATAGTGCTCAAAAGAGGAATTGTAAGCTATTATCAACCACATGAAAGATTGTTCTAAATTACTACTACTAAGATATTCTGTTATGCAAATTAAAACAACTCAGAGGTTTCAGCAAATTAATAAAGAGGATAAAAAATGAAAAGAGCCAAGACTAGAGGGACTGAAGGAAGATAAATAAGCTGATATTTTGCTGATGGGGCTGTAATTTGGTCCATCCAGTCTTTCTAAAAAAATAAGAAGAAAGAAAGAAAGGAAAATTATAATTATGTTTAAAAAAAAGAAAGACTAAAATACCCAGACCCTTTGACCCTGAGATAGTAGATACACAATCCGAGGAAGTTAATGACTGAAAGAAATGCACCATATATATTAAAATATTCAATGCAGCATTTTCTGAGATCAAAGAGAGTTGGAAAATCCTGGGTCTTACAATGGCCCTCTGAGGGAGGTAGGTGGTTTTATTAGCAGCGGGATTGTAGAGGAGGCACTTACTCACTCAGAGATTGTTCTCCTATCTATAAAATGAGAGCAGTATTACCTTCCTCGTCACCATTCCAGTGGATGACTAAATGACATGAGGATGTGCAAGTACTTTGTAAAGTACAATACAAATGTAGAAAATGATTTTATTGTTTGTGATTATCAATATAATTTTGTCTAAAGATCAGTTTAGCTGTTTTCAAAAGTTCATTTCTAAGAAGTGAACCACCGTGTATTGATTTCTTTTAGCCCAAGCAATGCTTAAATGACATTTACTAAAGTGACAATAGGTTGTAATTTCTATTGGTCATCGCACAAGGGAAATTCCAAGTCTTTTGAAGCATTGGAGTATTAATAATGTCAATATGGTTATGGACAGTATTTTACTCAGATTGTCAGTCAACAATTTTTTAAATGCCTCCTATGTGCCAGGCACTGTGCTAAGTGCTGGGGATATAAAGAAAGGCAAAAGACAGTCATTGCCCTCAAGAACTCACAATCTAATAGGGGAGATAGCATTCAAACAACTATGTACAGGGAAAGATAGAGACAGGATAAATAGGAAGTGATTGATAGAGGAAAGGTACTAGAATGAAAAGGAATTGGGTATGGATTCTTATAGAAGATGGTATTTTAGTCGGGATTTGAAGGAAGCCAGGGAGACCAGGAGGGGTGAAGGTGAGCAGGCAAAGCATAGTAGGCACTGGAGGGCAGGAAGGGAAAATGCCACAAACAGAGAGATAAATTAAATTACTCATGGAACAGCAAGGAGATCAGTATTAAGAAGACTGGAAAGGTGATGAGAGGTGGGGCTAGGTTATGAAGGGCTTTGAACATTACAGAATTTCTATATCTGATCCTGGAGATCATAGGGAAGTACTAGAGTTTATTGACATGAAGGTGACATGCACTTTAGACTTGGTATTGTTGTGTTCATCCGTTGTTGCTGAAGAAGACCATGACATCAGAGAAATGGTGACATGATTTGCACTTGACTTTGTTTTGAGTGAGGGAGGGCTGTGCAGGTCACCAGCCTCACTTCTCCTCCAGATCCATTTGGATCCAGTGACCAGATATTCATCAGGATGACTGGAGATGGCCCAGGATGCACTGGGAGACCTTGACTCCTTTAGGCCAAGGTCTTTGCAGGTACTCATTTAGGGTGAGGCAACACTCATTCATTGAATAGGATTGTTTAAGAGGTAACCAGGGCATGGCCCCTTTAATGAGAGCAAGAAAAAGAAAGACGTTAGTCTGGACACTTTAGGAAAATCACTTTTATGGCTGAATGGGAGATGGACTGAAATGGAGAGAGATTTGTGACAATCAAATCAACCAAGAGGTGTGAGGATATGGGAGGCTGCACCAGGATGGTGGCAGTATCAGAGGAGAGAAGAGGGGATACTCGAGAGTTGTTACAAAGCCTTAGCAAAAGATTGGAGATGGAGGAATGAGAGATAGTGAGGAGTTAAGGATGACACCTCAGCTGTAAGCCTGAGTGACTGGGAGGATGATGATGCCTTCATCAGCAATAAGGAAGTTTGGAAGGGGAGGGGGGGTTTGGGGTGAAAGATAGTGAGTTGAGTTTAGTTATTGAATTTATGAGGTCTATAGGATATCCAGTTTGAGAAGTCTAACAGACAGTTAGAGATGGGAGCTTGGAAGTCAACAAAAAAAACCCCAAATAAGTAGACTTGAGAATCATTAACATAGACATCATAACTGAAGCCATGGGAGCTGATGGGACCACCAAATGAATTACCATAGAAGGAGAAGAGTGTCCAGGAAAGAGAGTTGGAACAAGGGGATAGTCACAGTTAACAGGAGTTATCGGGGAGGAGATCCAGCAAAGGAAACGGAGAAGTGTTCTGAAGATAGGACAAATAGGACTCATATCTCATTATATATATTTTTGTATGTATGCTGAGATAACAAAAACTTTATTCTCTTGCTGATGTTCTAAGGAGATATTGCAGTGTAGCCCATTCCAAAAAAAAAAAAAGGATTTGAGGTGGTATCATACATGGGAAATATTGCTGGTCTTATAGTAAAAGAACCTGGGTTCACATTCTGACTTTGCTTCTTATGTGACCCTGGGAAAGTCACCTGACCTCTATGGGACTCAGTTTCCTTAGCCCTAAAATTAGTTTGAACTAAATGACCTCTAAGATACCTTCCAGTTTTAAATCAATGAACTATGATCACATATCAATTTAGAAATGGCTAAAAAAAGAATTGGGAGAGAGACAGAGAGACAGAGAGAGACAGACAGACAGAGAGACAGAGACAGACAGAGAGAGACAGAGAGACAGAGACAGAGAGAGAGACAGAGAAAGACAGAGAGAGACAGAGAGAGAGAGAAAGAGAGACAGAGAGAGACAGAGAGAGAGAGAAAGAGAGACAGAGAGAGAGAGAGAGAGTGAGAAAGAGAGTGAGAAAGAGAGAGACAGAGAGAGAGAGAGAGTCAGGAAGACCTGAGTCTAGCCTTAAGCACTGCTAGTTGTATGACCCTGGACAAGTCACTTACCTCTGTCTCACTTTATTCTTCTGTGAAGTCAGGATGATGATATTACCTCCCTCTCAGAGCTGTGAGGACCAAATTAGGTAATTATAAAGCGCTTAGCGCAGTCTATATAAGTGTTAGTTACTATTATTACTAAATTTAATTATTGTATTGTAGGAAACATAAGTATTCTCTGAGGAAGCTGGAGAAACATAGAAAGACTTTCATGAGGCAACACAGAAGGGTAAGAAGAACAGAAAACATACACATGACTACAATAATGAAGACAAAATTTGCTTTAAAAAATGGAGAGACAATCCTATGTAATTATAATGATTGAACTTGATCCTTACAAAGAAATAGGCAAACACATCTGCATCACTTCTTTGTAGAATTGGGAGGATGTGGGTTTAGAACTTTGCACATACTTGGTTTTTAGTTTCATTAACTCACTTTTTTCCTATTTTTTTCCTGTTCTTTATCTTAAGATCTAATTTCTTAGGTTAGGAAAGGAGATGTGATATATTAGGAGATAGGGTGACATACAAAACCAAAATGTACCAACAAAATTACTTTATAAAAAAAAAATGTACTTCTTTTTTTTCATTGAAGAAGTAGGGGTTTACAGCAAATGGAGTTTTGAATACTGTTGATAAGTTCATTTACCTTTGTAGTATACTTTCCAGGGATGTATGCATTGACAATGAGGTTGATGCATGCATTGCCAAAGGTAGCTCAGTGTTTGAAAGACTCTGAAGGAAAGTCTGGGAGATAGATCAGAGGTGTTACGCTGACTACCAAACTGAAGGTCTATAGAGCTGTTGTGCTGAACTCATTGTTGTATGCCTGTGAAACAGGGACAGTCTACCAGCACCATGCCAGGAAACTGAAGTTCTTCTATTTGAATTGTTTTAGGAAGATTCTAAAGATCACCTGGCAGGATGAGGTACCAGACACTGAGACCCTTTCGCAAACTAAACTGCCAAGCATTTCAACCTACTGCAGAGAGTGCAGCTATAATGGGCTGACCACATTGTTCAAATGCCAAACGGACAACCAACCAAAGGGTTTACAGGTATGGAATGTTACATTCATGGTCAGACGTGTTGATTTTGCTGAACTGTTCTGAAACCTTTGGTACTTGGGAAGACTCATTGGGTAGGAAGGAATACTTTTGAAAAAGAATAAGGTATAAAGGTAAAGGGATCAATACACAATTTTAAAAGAAGCATGCTAATAATCCACTCCAAAAAAGAGACTACTTTATTTCTCTGTTTCAACCAGAGGATATAAAAAAAAACACAGGTAACTAATTACATGAACAAGAACAAATTCTCTAATTTTCCACATTTTCACCTTTCTCTCCACGACCAACAACGCTGAGCACCTTTTCTGTAGGACTATTTTCTGAGCGCTGTTTTCAGGAGCTTTCTGAAAGATGTTCTGGGCAGTCATTACAGGGAATGTTCTGCTTTCCAACAGCTTATAGTAGTTTACTGGGGCTATTAACAAGGATAGAAGTAAACTGAATTCTACTTTATCATCCTTGCCTTATGTAAGTTTTATTCTTAAAGTAGGTTAAAAAAGAAGGAAAGGCTGGAACTGGTATAAAGGGGTCTAATTAAGCAAGAATAGATAACTTACTACTCAAACAGTGATTATTAGCTCAATGTCTAGTGTCTGTGCTTGGGACTTTGCTCTTTAATATTTTTATTAACAATTTGAATAAAGTCATAGCTGGACATGCTCATCAAATTTTCAGATGACATAAGACTGAGAAGGAGAGCTGGGTAACAGCATCAGAATCTCCCTCTCCCTGCCCCCTCCCCACCAAAGACCATAATTGAGCTCAATTTAATAAGATAAAATTCAATAGGGATAAATTTAAAGTTTTACAATTGAGTTTAACAGCCAATTTCAAAAATAGAGGATGAGTGAGCCATTGTAAGATATCTGTTGGTCTGAAAAAGATCTGGAGAGGGGTGTAGTGGACTGCAAGCTCAAAATGAGTCAATATTGTGATGTGGCAGCCAAAAATTCTAAAGCAATTTTACACTGCATTATGAGGGAAGTGGCATACATGAATGAGGAGATAATGCTGCTATACTCATCCTTTATCAGAACACGTTTGGAGCACTGTATTACATTCTGAGGGCAGCTAGGTGGCAAAGTGGATAGAGTACCAGGCCTGAAGTCAGGAAGACTCATCTTCCTGAATTCAAATCTGGCTCAGACACTTATTATCTGCACCCTGGGCAAATCACTTAACCCTGTTTGCTTCAGTTTTCTCATCTGTAAAATGAACTTGAGAAGGAAATGCTCCATCATCTTTGCCCAGAAAACCCCAAATGGGGTCACAAAGGGTCAGATTTGACTGAAAAAGAAATTATATTCTGGGTGCCACAGGATATTGATAAATTAGAAAGCTGTCCAGAGGATGGCAAAGATGACAGTGTAGACTACGTTGAGTCTGTGTCACATGAGAATTGGTTGAAAGAACTGGAGTTAACTTGGAGAAGAGAAGCCTGGGGGTGGGGATGGGGCATATAATAGTGATGCTTAAGTACTTTGAAGTAGACTTGTTCCATTTAGCTCTTGAGGCAGAGGACTAGGAGCCATAGTAGAAGCTAAAAAAGACAAGTTTAGGCTTAAAGTCAGAAAAACCTCCTCACAATTAGAGCTGCCCTAAAGTTGAATGAGCTGCTGTGGGAGGTGGCAAGCTGATGTGGATCTGGTGTGTAAAGAGAGTACTTGGGATGGCATCTCTCTACGTAGAGAAGTTTGCTTCCAAGAGAATTATGATCACATGTAAAGGAGGCAAATACCTTAGAAAGACTGTAGAGCCTGCATAGACATTCTGTAATTGGGTCCAGGTGGCCAATCACATGGTTAAGAGGAGTCTCTTTTAACTGGTTGTGTAGCCAGAGCTGAAGCCATGTTCACAAAGGCCAAGTCAGCTTTGGCCAGAGAGTGAGAGATCACACTCTAAGGATACAGGGCATGTAGTGCTGAAGACCAGACCTTTGTTCTTGACTCTTTTATTTGTTATTTTGCATAGTTTCTGTTCTGGATTTCCAAACTTAGTATTTTTGACAGATCAGGAGATTAAGGCACAAGATTTGGGAATTTAGGCCAGGCTTTACAGTCAGTGTGGCACCAATGCTTTGAGGAATAAGCAGCTACCTCTGGGAATGATCAATAGTGGCTAAAACAAGGATTCATCTTGCAGAGATGCTGCCTTTGGATAGGAAGTTGGTGGGACTGATGCTATGGAGAAATTGAGCTAAGTTTTAAGCCTTCTCACCCAGGGATTGAGGAGCATGGGAGAGTATCCCCAATCCGTAAAGGGTTTGGTAGGGATATTCCTCAGTTTGTTTTTGTCCCTTCAACATTGTGGGAGTTAAAGGAGCAACACACTTTATATATTGAAACTCCACATTAAGTTTTCTGACCTTCCCTTTGTACTAGACAAGAAGTCTGAATTATTATGGTATAAAAAGATAAAATATGTTGATATTATAACATACTATACATATTTTATGCATTTCTGAGTTTCTAAACTTTCCTGTGTCTGTAGCTTCTGAAAAACTCACCCCAAAGTTGTATTTAATTTCTTATGCTGACCCATGATATATCAAAACTGTCATGATGTGGAAGGGATAATTGTAAATATTGCTTTGCAAAAGCTAATTGATATCAAATAATTAACGGAATTGACTTGCTCATCACCAACACTTAAAATGGAGAACAGTGGTTTTCTGTCCCTCTTGGAGAGCATACAAAACCTTCTCCTTGAGAATGTAAAATCCTTTACAACTTGAATCCAACATATCTTCTCATACTGTCGACTTTGCAGGTTATTCCTCATAAACTCTATGTTCCAAACTAACTAATGTCCCGTTTCTCCCATGTTACATCTTCATTTCTTGAACATTCTTTCCTATCCTCCACCTTTAACATTATTTTTTCCACTCAGGGCTTAGTTCAAATGCCATCTCATATATGAGACCTATCCTGAGGCTCCCCACCAGTCAATATTTTGCACCCCCTGAAATTGCTTGTATATTTTTTGTACTTCCTTATTTGTGGTCATGTTGTTGTCTCTTAGTTAAAATGTGAGTTCTCTGAGTGGAGAGATTTTTCACTGCAATCTTTGCATCCCCATCACAGGATCTGGTACACAGTAGGTGCTTAATAAATGTTCATTATTTAATAGAATTTATCAACAAGCATTTCTTAAGTAACTGCTACCTCCTAGAAAATGTGGTAGGTATTGAAGATATGAAAACAAAAGTGAAATATCCTTGTCCTCAGTGAATCTACACTAAGTACACTATTGAGGGCATGTACATAGAAAGGCATACTCAAAATATACTTAAACATTTTGTATACACAATATACATATGGAACAAATAAAAGATAATTAGAAAGGGGATGGCATTAGCAGATATGAAAACCAGAAAACACCTCATAGAGAAGGTGGTTATTGTAGTTCCTTGAGTTTTTGTAAGAAACCAGGGATTCTAAAAGGTGAAAGTGAGAAAGGAAAAAATTCTAGGTATAGAGAACAGCAGGGCAAGAGCATAGAGGTGAGAGATAGGATGCCATGTATGAGAAACAATAAAGAGGTAAGTTTGCTTGGACTATAGAGTGTTTGGAGAGGAGTAATATGTGTTAAGACTGGAAATGTAGATTGGAGCCAGGGCGTGAGGAGTTTTAAATGCCCAGCAACAACCTGATGTTAGATATAATAAGGAATCTTCAAGTTTATTGAGTTGGGAATGGCATGGTAATACCTGTCCTTTAGGAAAACAATGTTGGCAACTGTGTGGAAAATGGAGTAGGGGGGCATGCATTTGATCCAAGGGGATCAAGTATAATGGCCACTGAAATTATCCAGTGTGTAAATAAATTTTTATTTCCAGATGAGCACAGTATAGTAGGAAAAAAAGATTTGCTGTTGAGCTATGTATGTGATAATCCAAAACTGATTTGCATGATTTATGAAGATTCTCTTTGTTTTATTAACATAGTCGACATCATTATAAAGAGTTTCATTCCCAGAGGATTTGTTAATTGAGGCATCACTCTAGCTAAGAGACATTATAAATAGCATCATCACTCTAGAGCTGGAAGGGACATCCTCAAAGGTCATCTGGTCCAACTCTTTATTTTACAGATGAGGAAACCGAGCGCCAGAATACGGAAGATCTGGTTTCCTCCAGCTAAAATCTCAACTTCTACATGAAGCCTTTCCCAGTCTCCTTTAATGTTAGTGCCTTCTCTTTAAGATTATCTCTAATTTATCCTGCGGATAGACTGTTTATACAGCTCAGTGGGTAGAGCCTGGAGTCAGAAGGATCTGTGTTCAAATCCAGGCTCAGACACTCACTGGTTGTGTGACTTGGGCAAGCCATCTAATCTCTTCCCATCTCAGTTTTCTCATCTGTAAAATAGGGATGTAAAAGCACTCACTTCTCAGGATTGTTAGGAGATTCAAAGGCCCTATTTATAAAGCACTTGGCACAGTGCCAGGAACATAGTAGACACTTAATAAATGTATGTTCTCTCTCTGTCACACACAAAGCTTTTTTCATGTAGTCTCTCTTCCCCTTTAGATTTTGAGCTCCTTGAGATCAAGCATTGTATGTTTATTTGCTTTGTCTTTCTTTGTATCCCTTGCATTAAGAACGTTCTAGGACAAGGGTAGGCAATGTTTATTGACTTGCTCCAGGTGATACAGGTAGTAAACTCTAGAAGTGAATTTGAACTCGGGTTGTCTGACTCTCGTTGCTAGCTCTTTCCTGCTATACCCTAGGCCTCATTTAGAATATATTTCAATATTTTAAAGACATGTAATTCAATTTGGGGAAGGGGGAGGTAGTCCTTCCCCCCATGGAGAGTACTACCCTTTTGCACCTTATCAAATGTAGCTGCTAAAGTTGGAAAAAAAAATCTAGGATTGAGTTACTTCAGACTTGATTATCCTGAACCTTAGATGACAGACATGCAGTTAATTACCAGATTTCTACTAATAGCCTTTCCTGCTTGGTAGGAACTACCAGAGATTGAGCTCCACACAAATTTTTTTGAGAACTTAGAGCTCACATCCACACCAGAGAAGGAGAAGAGGATGTCAGGGGAGAACTTAATATATACCAAGAATATTCAGGACCAGGTTCACATTTTATTTTTTCTGCTATTGAGTTGTTTCAGTTATATCTGGCTCTTCATGGCCCCATTTGAGGTTTTCTTGGCAAAGATATGGGAATGCTTTGTCATTTTCTTCTCCAGATCATTTTACAGATGAGGAAACTGAGGCAAATAGGATTAATTGATTTGCACAGCTAGTTATTTTCTGAGCTTGGATTTGAACTCAGGTGTTCATTACTTCAGGTCTAGCATTCTATCCACTGTGCCACCTAGCTAAAGTTTTAGCTTAAAGGGGCTACCAGGAAGACCATATTTGCTTCATGCTTCTCACTGAATTTATCACAGATTTGTCTGGGCTATTATAGCTGTTTTCCTATAATAGACACATACATACATGACAGTCTGACCCTACCGTGTAGACACAGTGACTTCTTGCAAATGGCAGCAGGATCTTGAGATTTGACAGGAGCTTGGCTGACTTGGAGGTAGGAAGCTAGAATAAAATAAAAATGACTTGGTTTATTTTCTCCAATCCCAAACAGTGGTCATAGTATAATTAAAAACTCTGGGTCAGGAGTCAAGAGACCTGATTTTTTGCCCTGACTTTCTGAAATCATGAAGTGTTCAGAGATCAATTATTCCACCTTGTTAATTTTAGAGATCATGAAATTGAGACTGAGAAATGAGAAATGACTTGGCCAAAGGCACATAGCGAATAAGTCAAATGGCAAGGATTTGAACACAAGCCTATTAATTCCAATTCCAGGGGCATTAAAAAAACAAAACAAAATCATACAAAACTATACTTTTCTTGGAGGCATTCTGGTGCAATAGAATGACTGTTGCATTTGGAAACAGGATATTGACTGGATTCTTGGATCTATCATTTACGACTATGTGATTTTGATTTTTACTACCAAATGATTTACTACAATTTGATTAAGTCATTTAACCTCTCTTGGCCTTTGTTTCTTCTCTATAACAGGAGAGCTGGACAAGGTGATCTACAAGGTACCTTTCTTCTCTACATCTATGACCCAATGACCCTCTCTGCCACTGGTTCCCTACGCCACCTGGGAAAATCCCTCTTGGCTTCCGTTTTTAACATCTGTAAAGTAAGAGGGTTGGACTAGATGGTCCCTAAAGACCTTTCTAGTGGTGAGAGTATATGAACCTTTACTCCTTCCAATCTGAATTATTTGCTGGTGAGCAGTGGATGGTTTTCTGCTGTTTTCTATTTGACGGTCCACAAAATTCTTAAGTCTTTCTGGCTGAAATGGTGCATTATTATATGTAATGACTGCTGTTGGTGTTTTCCGAAGAGGAATAGGGTACCAATCATAAATGATTTTAACAATTCAATAGCATAGAAGGCAGTCCTATTAAGGAGTGCATTCTCTATGAACATAGCAGTAATAAATGGTGGTACAATCTTGCTGATGTGGCAAAAGAATAAACTTGGAAAGAATACATATTTGATGAACCTGGCTAGCACATAGATTCAAGCACACAAAGGGCCCATTTACATGAATATCAATCTATTCAAGGAATACACAGGGGTATGAATGTGACTATGAACCCTGCCTGCTTATTGGAAAGAATTCAACTATTCATGGTGTGGGAGGGGGTTATTTTTGTGTATTTGTGCTCATATGCATGCATGCAAGCAGGGTGGACCCTAGGAAAAATGAACATGGATGCTACAAAAATAAGCTGAGTAGGTAATGGTTATCTTCAGATTTCTTCTATTTATCATTCATTCATTATATTCTAGCTCAGATAAGGCTTTATGAATGAGGTAACATCAAAGTTTGGAGAATTTTGGTCCAGTCCCTCTTCATTCTTTGGTTTTCTCTTTCCCTCCCTTGCCTTTATTTCCTAATATTACCCATTGACTTTATACTGCCCCATATTTTGTTTTTTCTAGGGCCCCTCGCTTTGGTGCCTGGAATATGGTAGACACTTATAATGTTGGTCGTTCTATTGCTTGTTGGACATGCACTCTCTTGATGGTTCCTGGAATTGCATTCTTTCCTCAGGCCCTTTGCCCCTTGATCAAAACTTACCTGACTATATCCCATCCCTTCAAACCCTGTTAGGTAACTGACTAGTTAAGCTCTGAGAAATCAATTTGTATGAATCTAAGGCATTAGAGGCAAAAGATAGCTTAATGTGGTAACTTTTCCAAGTGATGTTTACATTTTAATGAGTGCCTTCAGTGCCTGAATCTGAAGAACTCACTAATCTAAGAATTTTCGGTATGATATAGCAGTAGTAAAAACCGTTGGGAGAGGTATTTTGGGACAGGGATCTTTTAGAATCCTAAATATGGTAAAGCAGTGAAAAGATCATTATATTCAGAATCAGAGGACTGAATTCAGCTTCCTGCTTTGCGAATTACTATGTGGGACCTTGGGTTAGTCATTTAACCACTACGGGTTTCAGTTTCCTTCATCCATAAAATGAAAAAATTGGAAATCAATGATCTCTGAGTTGGAGGTTGTGAGAAGGCCAGTCTTCACGCCCTGCTGAACTCCTGACTGACCTTAGCCTCTCAGGATGTGATTATAAATAGCACATTATGGGACTCCTGTGGTCAGACATCCAAAGGAGAATAAGCTTTTCATTCCTCCATGCCTTGGTTTCTTTAACAGTAAAGCAAAACTAACGTTTCCTCTAACTCTCAAATTTCTTAATCTTTGATCTTCTAGAAAAAAGGTTCTCAATTTGGTGCCTATGAACATTTTTTATTTAATTGGCAACTGCATTTCAGTAGAACTGATTTGCTTTGTGATCCTATATATTTTATTTTTTGCACTTAAAAAGCTTATTCTGAGAGGTAGTTTTCATCATTGCCAAAGAAGTCCATGACATAAAGAGGGTTAAGAGCCTCTTTGCTCCAGGGTAATTTCCATGGTTCCTAATCAGCTTTTGGTAACTGCACTCTACTGGCTCATGATTTAAAAAAAAAAAAAAACAAAACAGCTTCTACTGATGATTTTCTTTTTGTACTTTTTCTGAACACCCTATTCTATGTTGTAATCAGGTACAGTCTAACAAAATGAATTATTTAGAGGTAAATAGGTGGGGCAGCTAGATGGGGCAATAGATATAGCCTAAGTCCTGGAGACAGCAAGACCTGAGTTCAAATCCAGCCTGGGACATTTACTAGCTATGTGACCCTGGGTAAGTCATTTAAATCTGCTTGCCTCAATTTCCTCATCTGTAAAATGAGCTGGTGAAGGAAATGGCAAACCTCTCCAGTACCTTGCCAAGAAACTCCAAATGGGGTTAGGAACGGTCACATGTGACTGAAATGACTGAATAATGAGCATAATCCAGGTGGTGCAGTCAATGAGTGATGAACTGGGAGTCAGGAAGACCTGAGTTCAAATCTGACCACAGATAACTGTGTAGCCCTGGGCAAGTCACTCAATCTGCTGGTCCTCATTTTCATAATGGGGACAATAATAGCACCAACAAATAGTTGCTGTGAAGGGTCAAATGAGACAATATTGTAAAGCATTTAGCACAGTACCTGGCACAGAGTTGGTTGGTTGTTGTCCTCAGAGAGGACCAAAATGACATCACCATAATAAAGTGAAGTTTCACTGTGTCCGACTGTGGCTGATCAGACCAATATGAGCATGGGATGCCCTACCGCAGGTTGGGCACAGATAGTCTGTATGAATATTTGGGGGTGGGTACTCCAAATTTGCGCATCCTACCTTTACTTTGTGCTGTCTCAATTATGTTTTGCTCAAAGATCACAGCATCCTTTCTGATGCGGGCACGCCATGCTGAACGGTCCTGTGCCAGTGTCTCCCATGTTGCACAGTCAAATCCAAAGTTCTTGAGGGAGACCTTGAGAGTGAGAGTGTCTTTGCATCACTTCTTCTGAACACCATGTGATCACCTGCCCCCTTATGAGTTCTCCATAAAACAGTCTTTCTGGCAAGTATATAGTTTTCATTTGAACATGTCCAGCCCATTGGACTTACACTCTCTGAAGCATAGTTTGAATGCTTGGCAGTTCAGTTTGAACAAGGACCTCAGCGTCTGGTACCTTATCCTGCCAGGTGATCCTCAGAATCTTTCTAAGACAGTTCAAACAGCACAAAGTAGGCACTTAATAAAGATTTATTTCCTTTCTTCTTAACACATCGATCACATCTGGCAACATATGCCTTATTCTGCAAACAACACCTGCTGCAATTCCCAATACCTCTGTACTTCAATTCTTTGGAGCCAAGATTGGTCATTGCATGAATACACATCTGTATCTTATAGGCCTTGGCCTTCTAGCATGGATCCTTAAAGCTACCCCTTTGTAAGGGAGATGGTGCCCAGAAATCAAGTATAGTTCCTCACCTAGAATTCTAGAAATGGATCACATTCATGCTTCTGCTTTAAAAAATAGGACTGAGAGTGAGAGAAAAGAATTAAGTACATTTTCACACATTAGTTCCAAATATACTTCTGTCTTTTACCCTCTGTTAGCAAAACTGTAGCTGTTAAAGGAAGCCAAATCATGTCTTTTTCTTTTTCTGCCAAACTGATGATGGTGATGATTTCACAGGATAGAAGTCGCAAGAGTTATTGTACATGAAGAAGAAGTTTGAGGCTTAGCCTTTGTACCTTGATCATACCCAAAATAGTCAGATTACTAATATGGAAGTGTGTTCAATGTGATTGTACAGGTATAACCTATCTCAGATTGATTGCCATTTTGGGGAGGTGTGAGGGGAGAGAGGGAGAGAAAAAAAAGTTTGGAACTTAACATCTTATAAAAGTGAATGTTGAAAACTTTCTTTACTTGTAGTTGGAAAAAAATATTATTAAAAACACACATACAACAAGTAAACAAACGAACAAAAATAGTACTCAAATTCTTTCTTTTCTCCTAACAATCAGTGAGAGGGCAATGAATCAGTTCTTGATTAAGATAATTGAAATGACCAGATCTATGCATTACTAAATAATGGATTTGCAAAGATGCCATCAAGTTGGGTACATAGTGCCAATCCAATCTTTTTTTTTACGTTTGACAAGTATAGGATCCCACTATCTTCTACCTTTGTCAAACTAAATCTACAGGTTGTTGCTTACCACTACAATTTAGGAAAGAAGAAATTGACAAGTGCCCAGTGGATAGTGAGAGAATTCAAAACTGTGTCCAATATATAATGGATTCCAATGGGAAAGAAGGCCAAGTAGCTGGCTTGAGCCCATCTAAACGCTTCTGTGGAAAAATGGAAACTTTGCCAGAGAACCTTGAGTCTCTTGATTCATGTGAGGGGACTTGACAAAAGAAAGATAATACCTAAGGACAGCTGCCAGAACCTCATAGAAAAAAGGGAACATCATTGCTTAACTGTACCTTTTACCCTTACCAGCTGGGCTCAACAAAGCACATGGGAGCATTGGATTTAGAAATGCAAAACAGCTTAGAGTACATCTTAAACTTCTTTGCTCCAACAACTACACCTATTGTAGCTAGCAGCACACATCTAATTAAGAAGGTCATTTGCCAAGATCAAATAATAATGATGATAGTTAGCATTTCTAAAGAACTTTAAGGTTTTTATAATAAAGTGTTACACTCAAGTACAAAAAAAAAATCCTTCAAAATGCAATGGGAGAGACATAATTAGTTAGGAATTCTGAAAAACTTCTGGTGTTTTCAATGAATTGGAAGGTCAATATGAGTTAGGAATATGATGCAGCCAAAAAAAAAAGCTAATTAAATCAATGCTGAATTAAGAAATGCAAAGATTCCATGAATAAGCAAGTGGTAGTACTTCTGTACCCTGCCCTGGTCAGACCAACATTTGGACTATTGTGTTCAGTTTGGGGCAATTACAGTTTAGAAAAGGCCTTGCAAAACTGGAAAGTGGGTAAGCAATCAAAATGGCGATAAGCTTCCAGTCCATGTCATAAGACCTGTTAAACGGCTCAAGGAACTGGAGAGATTTAGGCAGGAGAACAGAAGATTCAGATGGGTGCAATGGGGTAGGATTGGTAGTGTTCTTCAATTATTTGAAGGACTGTCATGTGGAAAAGGGCTTAGAATTGTCCTTTTTGTCACCAGAGAAGGCAGTGATGGGAAGTTGCAAATTGATAAATTAGACTTAATATCATAAAAAATTAGCACAATCCCAAAGTGGAATAGACCAGAAGCCCATTGATGGATTCCCCCTTCTTAAAAGTCTTCAAAGACTGGATGACTATGGATCAGGTATGTATATCATAGTAGTGAGTTCTTTTAGTTAAGTGTTGGTCTAGATGGTTGCTGAAGTCCTTTTTCAACTCTCACATTTTATGATACTATGAAATTTTATACTTTATATTTATACTTTATACTTTCATCATAAAGCTCTGAGAAGCAATAATAACAGCAACAGCAATAATATCAACAGCAACTAGCATTTATTTAGCACTTCAAGATTTGCCAAGCACTTCACAAATTACCACATTTGAACCTCACAACAACCCTGGAAGCTAGGTGCTATTATTATTCCCATTTTTCAGATTCAGAAACTGAAGGAGACCTAGGTTAAATGATCAGTGTCTGAGGCTGGATTTGAACTCAAGTCTCATCCACTACCCAACTTTATCTAATTTAATAAGCATTTATTAAGCACCTACTATCTATGATGCACAATACTAGACATAACAAAGAAAACATAAAAAGAAGCAGAAGTCAATACTTGTTATTAGGCAAGGATTATTGCTGATTTATGTTAAACTTCTAGGACACTGAAATCCCCATAAAATTTTTCAGAATTTCTATCGAATGCTACCTGTATTGTTTATAGCTGTAAAGTTAATGTAAGGTTAATGGTGGGGGGGGGGGGGGGGGGGAGAAAGAGTTAAAGATCTTCCCTGCCCATTAATAGGCCTTAATACCTTTTGTTAATTTCTATTAGGTAAGGTTTTGCTTTGTGGCTTACTCTTTGGAAGAAGGTTCATGTGCCAGATTAGACTCTGGGTAGCCATTAAGGAGTCCTCCAGCTTTGAAAACCCAGATGTTGGCACTTCTCTCTCTGGTTACTATGCATGTGTGTAATGGTCAGACAGCTGGATCTGTCTGTTGATCTATGATGTATGTGTTGCTTATGGTCAGACATTTGGAAGCCCTGTCTGTTGGTCTTTATTTCTCTGCTTTTATTTTCTCTGTTGTATATGTGTTTGATTAAAGTGATTATTGACCCCTTAAAAGTTTCTTTCCTTTTAGAAAAGCAGATCTAAGAACCTGCACAGGACACCCTCCTGTGTATGCCAGGGTTCTTGTTGTTACAACAGCCTAAGTAAAGAAGCTTATATTCTATAATTTATTCATAAATATGCATAATAACAGGTAAATTGGAGAGAGACAGATTACTGAAAATTGGGTGGCAGTGATAGGTTGTTGGGAAATCAGGGAAAGATTGTGAGGAGACATTAAACCTGAACTGACCCTTGAAGGAACACCAGGCAGCATCTGAAAGGTGGATGTAAGGAGGGTGCATCTTCCAGTCTTGGGAGAGAAATGTGGATTCTTAGTGATAGTAGATAGATCACTGAATCATAAATATAGAGCTCAATGTTGAGTTCAGGAAATAGCCAGCAGTCCAGTTGGACTGGAAGGAAGCATTTATAAATGGGGATCCATATGAAACAAATTGGAAAACTAAGCAAGTCAGATTGGATAGGGCTTTAAATCCCAGGCTAAAGGGTTTGTTTGTATTTTATCTTTGAGACAATAAAGAACCACTGAAAGTTTTTGAACAGGAAAATGCCATAGTCACACTTATAACTTATAAAGATGCTGTTTTTCAGCTATGTGGATAATGGACTTGAGAAGACAGTGACTGGAAGCAAAAGGGACTAAGCAGTATGCTATTACAGTCCTAGAGGTGACTGGTACCTAAACAAGTATGATGGCTGTATGAGAGGATAGCAAAGAAATGGCTGCAAGTAGAATCTGCCTGATGTTAGAGGGGAAATAGAATCAGGATTAGTCTACTCTGCATATGGTGGATAAAGGGATTAGAAAAGAGAGGATGACTCAAACATTTCAAACCTGGGAGACTGGAATGATGATGATGCCCTCAACAGAGATGGTAGAAATATTGATATCCCTATTTGATGAATGAGGAAACAAGTTCAGAGGTTAAACAACTTGCTCATGGTCATATATCTAGGGAATGAGATGGAAGACTTGAGCTCAGTTTTCCAAATTCCAGGTCAAAATTACTTTCTACCATATTGTTGTCCCAATAGGAGGAGGAGAGGAGGAGAGTTTACAATACGAGGTGACATTGAAAAATGAGTAAACAGTGGTGAACCCAGGAGCATTTGTACAAAGCCTTTCCTCACAGAAAGGAAGGCAAGGCAGCCTCTGAATTGCTTACCATGTCTCTATATTCTCTGCTAGAAACAAACATCATTGTAAAAGACAGAACAAAAACATCTACTAGTGAATCAATATGCAAAAAAGGCAGTTAGCTGCCCTCAACACGTTCAAATCACTTATGAAATGGCACTTTATAGCTTACAAAGAGCTTCATAAATATTATCTTCATTTCTCAAAATAACTCTGGAATATAGGTGCTATGATTATCTCTACTTTATAAACAAGAAAACTGCGATCAACAGAGGTTAGGTGTCCAGAGTCACACAGCTAGTAAGTATCCAAGGCTGGATTTGAACTCAGGCTTTCTTGACTCTAATTCCTGTACTTGAACAACTGTGCCACCTAGCTGCCTTTTTAGTCTGTAAGCCATTTGTCATTCAGTAAAATTTTCCTCTACTTCTTATGCCACATAAAAAAATAAAAATAAATAAATTATTGTTTGCCAGGCAAATGTTGTTGCTGTGTTCATCCTTCATTTTTGAAGAAGTTCATGCCATCAGAGAAATGATGACATGACTTGCACTTGACTTTGTTTTTAGTGAGGGAGGGCTGTGCAAGGTCACCAGCCTCACTTTCTCCTCCTGAGCCATCTGGGTCCAATGACCAGATATTCATTAAGATGACTGGAGATGGCCCAAGGTGCAATGGGAAGGAGACCTTGGCCTTCTTAGGCTGGTCTTTTCAGGTACTCACTTAGAAGGAGGTAATGACTTGAGTGAATAGGCCTCTTTAAAGAACTAGTCAGGGAATGTCCCTTTTATTGAACAAAAGGAAAAATAACTAAATCAAGCTAGGAGAGAAACAGAAACTGTGACTATTGATAATCACTGTAAGGCAGTCATTAAGTGGAGCTTAGGCAGGCATCCACTGTTGTCCTGTCTATGGGCTTGAGAGTGCACTGGGTTGAAGGTTTTGGGAAAAGGAAGGAAGGAAGGAAGGAAGGAAGGAAGGAAGGAAGGAAGGAAGGAAGGAAGGAAGGAAGGAAGGAAGGAAGGAAGGAAGGAAGGAAGGAAGGAAGGAAGGAAGGAAGGAAGGAAGGAAGGAAGGAAGGAAGGAAGGAAGGAAGGAAGGAAGGAAGGAAGGAAGGAAGGAAGGAAGGAAGGAAGGACTTCTAGCCAGTAAACCCCAAAGGAAGGGAAGAGGCTAGACAGAAGGGGGAGTATGATGTGGGTTACCCAGCTAGCTGGATCCCCACTCAGGTAGCTTAGTCTACTCACAGGTTGTGTTCATTCTTTGTTTTCAAAGAAGACCATGGCATCAGAGAAATGATGACATGACTTGAATTTGACTTTGTTTTGAGTGAGAGAGAGCTGTGAAACCTCACTTTCCTCATTGCCAGGCAGATATACATAAAAAAAAAATAAATGAATTAGTTTTTCACAAAAAACTTTTAGTACATACCATTTAATATTATGAATTTATTAAATATAAGTTTCATAAGCACTATGGAATACTTTTGGAATATTTCAATAGGATAATGTGAATATGTCTCTATTGCTACCTGACAAGGTCTTAGTTCCTTCAGGATTATATGTGCTCCAACTTGTGAACCACTGTCTTGAAGTGATGAAATAACTGCCAGATGTGGTTTTTCCTTTTTGTATCCGCAGGGTTTGGGACATAGCAGGTGTTTTATAAATGTTTATTGACTGACTGCCTGGTTGTTAATAATTTGAAAGATGATACAACACTGAAAAAGAGAAAACATCTGGATTTTTTTAAAGAGGAGAATGGAGCCTGTAAACTGTTGGCCAATAATCGGGACATCAGTTACCAAGAGAATTCGTGAACCTATTATTAAAGGGAATAAATATTGAGAAAAGGAAGCAATTATTAAAGGGAGACAAGATGCATGGCTTATTGGTTTACTAACTGATTGGCTTGATGCAAAGAGTACTGATGAGAATCAGCATGTCATAACAGATAAAATGTAGATGTGGAATTAGGAAAACATGGATTCAAATATGGCCTCTTAAATTTCTCAGTTGTATGAATGTGACAAGTCACTTAACTTGTCTGTACCTCAGCTTTCTCATCTGTAAAATAAAAAAAAACTAATACCTATACAAACGATTTCACTGGGCAGCTAAGTGGTGCCATGGATAGAGGGCCAGGCCTGAAGTCAGGAAGACTCATCTTCCTGAGTTAAAATCTGGCTTCAAGACAGTTCTTAGCCATGGAACCCTGAGCAAGTCACTTAACCCTGTTTGCCTCAGTTTCTCATCTTTAAAATAAACTGGAGAAGGAAATGGCAAATAATTCCAGTATCTTTGTCAAGAAAACCCAAATGGGGTCACAAAGAGTCAGACACAACTGAAACAAATAAACCTGGTTCCCAGGCTAGTAGTAAGACTTTAGTAAGACCTTGCAAAGTACTCAGCAAATTTGAAGTCACTCTATAAATGGTGGCTATTTGCTATTGACTTGGAAGTTCTTCAGTGAAACATTATAGAAGTCTGTGCTATTTAATGTTTTTATCAGTGACAGGTAAGGGCATGAAGAGTAGGCATCTAAAAATTTCAGATGACGTAAAGCTGGGATAAACAGCTAACACAAAGGATGAAAGAGTCAAGATTCAAAGAGATCTCAACAGGTTAGAATGTTGTGCCCCACTTAAGATCAAATGTAACAGGGGTAAATGTAAACTATTACACAGAGGCATAAAATATCAACTTCACAAGTAGAACAAATGTGGAGGTGAGGCAAGATGGTAGCTGATTTGAAAAAGGGCTGTGGGTTTCAGTGAACAATATGTTTAGTATGGGTAAACAGTATAAAATGGCATCCAAAAAATGAAGTATAATTCAAGAATACACACAGTGAAATTTAATATCCTAGGCAAGGGACCAAGGGCAAGTGTTGTACCCTGGTTATCACACATCTGGAGGGTTGCATTCTGTTTTGAGTGCCACATTGTAATACAGATATTGAGAAACTGAAGAGTATTTAGAGGTGGGTGACCAAGAAAGTGAAGAACCCCAGAATCCTATGATGTGAGAATTAGTACCCATAGTGGAGGATGTTTTACATGCACGAAATATGACTTGGATGGGACATGATAGCTGTCTGGAAGTATTTATAAGGCTGCCCTTTGGAAGAATGATTAAACATGTTCTGCTTAGCTCAAGGGCAGAATTAGGAGCAATAGAGAGAAATTTGAGAAATATATTTTTCTTTTGACCTGATTTAATGAAAAATTTCCTAACAATTCAACACCATAATAATGGAATGGGCTGCCTTGGGAGGTAATGTATTCCCTTTCACTGGAGGGCTTCAAATGAAGGAAGAGTAACTAGTCGTTTAGTACATTGTAGAGGGATGTTTTCCCTCAAGCATTAGTTGGATGGGATGACCTTTGTGGACCTTTCTTACTCTTGAGATTCCAGGATAGTGTAATAAAAAAAAGAACTTCAAGAATTGCCCTTGAACTAGTGTAGTTGGTTTTAGAGGTGGCTGTAAGCTTGAATAGTGATGATAATAGTAGGAAGATCTTTTGAAAGTGCTATAGAAGGTTAAGCTTGAGAAGAGAATTGGGGGAAAATGAGAGTTTTCTTCAAATACCCTAAGTGCTCTCATGTACCCAGACTATGAAAGAGATAAAACTTATTGTCTGGCCTCCAAAGTGCTGAAAGTTATGGAGAAGGAAGATTTCAGTTCAATGTAAGGATAAATTTCCTGACTATTAGAACTGTCCCAAGTTAGAATGGACTTCCTAATGCAGTGGAGTTCAACATCACTGGGCGTACAGTATTTCACTGAGATATACATTTCATCAAGAACGGTAGGAAAAATTGATAGATTCATTCACTGGAGAGGGAGTTAGTTCCTTTTTAAACTGTGGGTTGCATTACCATATGGGTCTGAAGGGGTCACGATTGGAAAAAGTTTAAGAAACCCTTGTCTAGAGCAGTGGTGTCAACTAGAAGTGAGTTTCACTAAACTGTATCTAAGGATCTTCATGCAGAGCATCCAGAGGTGGGTGATCATAAAGGTGAAGAGCCTCAGAATCCTACTGTGTGAGGATTAGTTCCCAGAGTGAAGATGTTTTATATGCACAAGATATGATCTGAATGGGACATGATAGCTATCTGCAAGTATTGACTTAGAAAACCACCTATTTCCATTATCTCTTTTATTGTATTTTTATTTTGTTAAGTATTTCTCCATTACATTTTTACATTTACATTAACTTTCTGGGCTCAGTTTGCTGTACTGTTAAATGTAACTCACAGAACATGCAAAAAAGTTGTAAACTGCTCTGGTGGAGGGAATATCTACAATGATGATGGCACAGATCCACGTGTGTGTTCGTCCTTCGTTGTTGAAGAAAACCATGCCATCAGAGAAATAATGACATGACTTGCATTTGACTTTGTTTTGAGTGAGGGAGGGCTGTGCAGGTCACCAGCCTCACTTCTCCTCCAGAGCCACCTGAATCCAGTGACCAGATGTTCATTAGAATGACTGGAGATGACCCAGGATGAGGCAATTGGGGTTAAGTGACTTGCCCAAGGTCACACAGCTAATGAGCATCAAGTGTCTGAGGTGAGATTTGAACTCAGGTCCTCTTGACTCCTGCACCAGTGCTCTATCCACTGCATCACCTAGCTGCCCCTGGGCACAGATCTAGTAAAGTATGGAATCACTTAAGAAATATTTTTTTTTGCCCCACAAATAAATAATCCGAGGTCTGTCGGGATAAACACTTTGAAATCTATAAAGTATTTTAGAAGGTGAGCTATTATTAGTGTTTTCACACAGGAGATGAGGCATTTAGATTGGTGGAGAGCAGGAAGAAAGCATTCCCTATTTGGGGAGCAGTATGAATGCAAGCCAGTATGTAGGAAATAAGACAGCATGTTGTGGGTGGGGGAGGTAGGGCATGGAACAAAGGTAATGTTTTATGGTAAATCACGTTTGTGTGGGAAGTGAGACAAACATCATTTTACCTGGCCTGGCTGCAGCAGGGAGTCCATGATAGACAAGAGAGAAGAAATAGAATAGGTGAAATGAGACCAGTTGAATTAGCCTTGAATGCCAGGCTAAGGCATTTTTAATGAATTTTATGGTCATAGAGTACTATTGCGGTTACCGAGAAGGTAAGTGGGGTAATAAAAACGAGGCTTTACCGAGATTTACATATCCCCTTCCATCCATTCCACCTCCTACCTCTGGAGAAAACGAAACACTATACTGTATCATATTTCTCAAGGACATAGCAAAGAGTCTGGAAGGAAATAAAATTCTCCTGGTGAAATTAAAAAAAGACTTCAGTATGGCTGCCATGTTACTCTTCATCCATCTAAGCTGTACTCAGCTTCCTTACGAGAGATCAGGAATTTCCTAGTTGTGAGGAGAGAATCTAAATTGAGATATTTGAAGAGAAAAACATACACCAATCCCATCATACAACTTTAACAACTTCAAGGTTCTGTAGACATTTGTTCTCAGAAGTAGTCAATATCTATTCTGGTGGGGTTTGAGTGTTGCTTTTTTTTTATGATTTTGATATACTGCTCAAATTATTGCCTATGTAGGATGAAATGCATCCTTAAACACCAAGTTGTCAAAGTAATATCTACAAATCATTCAGAACACCATCACTGGCAGGTAGTAAATATTTTATATCTTATTGAAAAATAATATTTTTTCTCGTAAAGAATTGCTGTCCTAATCCCTTTGGCATTCCCTTGAAATTTTCTCTTGGGAAATATGAAAAAACATAGATCCTTTATTAAGCCTTAAGCTTCTTTAGAGAAACAGTGTAGGGAAATTTTTGCATACATGATGATGGAGAATTTTTATTTATATGAATTTTTTGAGTCAAATTTTCTGCTTCATTTACCACTTTGAATCTTCATGGTGTATGAATGTAGAACATCTCTTGGAACTGGATTACATAGAATTCCAAACTATTTTGTACAAAGAAGTCAAAGGATCTCAAAATTTTATATTTAGTTTGGGCCCTAAAGGCCATCTAATCTGCCCAGTATGGAAGACAAAACCTTATGACTAGGATTTTGTGGTGTCCATAATAAACACAGTGCAATGAAAAGAACAATGAGTTTAGAGTGAGAAGACATGGTTTTGAATCCAAGAAGATCTCTGAGAGTTGTTGTAGTCTAAAAATTCACCAATGTATGCCCACCCTGTCAACCACCTTGTACCTGTCTCTCCTCTAGGACTTTGGCATCTTTGCCGAATCTTTGATGTTAGCACCCCTCTATGTACAATTTTTAAACCTAGGGGAAATAAGAATTAACTATCCTCTAGACAAAACATCAATTTCCCTTTCAGATCTCCTATCAGCTCTGAAGTACTTAGGAACTCTGACTGACACAATGACTAACTGCAATTCCAAAGGACTCATGATGTAATATATTATCTACCTGAGAGCATACATTCTTTTCCTTTTTTTGGACATGGTTAGTGAGGGGATTTATTTTGAATGACTATACATATTTGTAATGGGCTTTGTTTTTGCCTTCTCAATGGGTGGGGAAACAGAAGGGAAAGGGGAGAACTTGGAATGAAAAATTAAAAACTTGGGAAAAACTACCAAACAAATTAAAAACAGATCTCTGTCTCCCAGTTCCTTCTTTCCTCTTTCTTTCCTTCCTTTCTTCCTTCCCTCTGTCACTTTTTCCTTCCTCTTTTTTCCTTCCTTTTTTCATTGAAGAATAAAACACAACTCACTAAAACAGGATATAAACAAAACTTAAAGATTATCATTGGGAAGTATGTATTATATATTTCTCCTAAATAATTGATCCTTGTCAGTATATTTTCTTTTTATCCTAAAATTCAATGGTCAAAACCAAAATGATGTCATCATTAACCCACCCTCCTCTCCCTTTTAGGGATTTCTTCCTTTAAAACTTCTTTCCCAATTTTTCTCTGTTGTATCACATATCCTTTAAAAAATTTATTGATGCTTTTATTTCTTCATATCACTATCTAGTATCCTTTTCTTGAAATTCAGAACTATATATTTCCCAAGTTTCAGGAAGTTCTATTATTCAAAGGTAGGCAAAAAGGATTTATCCTTCAGATGTACCTTTAACATTATTTAAAGATAGGCAAAAAGGCTGCTTGCTTCCTGCTCAGAAGAGTAAAGCCCAGTGAGGAGGAAATGGTAAGAACATTGAATTTTAAGTCAGAAAAGACCTAAATTCAAATTTCTTCATCTGCAAAATAAAGATATTACCTATTGTACTTCCCTTGCAGAGTTACTGTGAGGAACAAATGAGATACTGTATATAAAGAGTTCTGAAAATCTGAGTGCTGTACAAATGTCACATATTTATTACTGCTACATAATTTTGCTATTTGCTTAGTTGGATAGAACATTGCACTGAAAAAGTCAAAGCTTACCTCCCACATTAACCAGTTAGCTTCCCAAGAAGGAAAAGTATTTTTGAAGAAAAACTTCACCTCCAACTCCTAATTTTTAAAATGTGTGCCACCAGTCCAGAAATGCTATGAATATGACATTGTCTCTTGAGCATATAGCATACCTTCCCTAAGCAGCCCCCTAAGATCTCCATATACATGTAATAATCTCTATTTCTGTCTGTCTTTCTCTCTCTTTTTCTCTGATTTAAAGGAAACAAAGTATTAGGCATTTGGAATTTTTGAGCTACAGATGTACCCCTCAGATTCTTAGAGATTACCTGCACAAAATTCACTTATTTTATATTTTAAAGGTATTTTCAAATGAAAATTTTGCCCCTGTCTGAACACACCTAAGTTTATGGTTCTGGAAAGATGATTATCTCTTCAAATGCATAGCTCTGAGCCCCCACAAATATATCTTTTTTTACATTAGACATCAAGGACATATTACCATATAGCTCCCACTCCCAGAATATCTTTTAGGAATTCTAACTAGCTCCCAGGTCACCTTTTTGTCTCCTCAACATAGTGGAAGGAAGAAATATCAATCCATTCACAGTGAAGGGCTAGAGACATGGTGCTAGAGACAATTGATATAGAGTTAGTTTTGGGAGTCCTTGTGTACCAGCATGACAACTACAGAGCATTCCAGAGATCACTTACCTTCTTTCGGTAGAGCAGATGCTGAGTTCTGGTGCTTCAGTCACTTCTGATTTTTCTTCGTCTGTTTTGTTCTCCTTGTTCTAGCTTTCCTGAAGAAAGTAAGCAACTTTTTAAACAAAAAATAATACTCTTGCCTACTTATGCTGTGTAACATTGGTGAGAAAGCAACGAACAAGTTTTTGGGTGATATAATTAAAAGATAATTTCCTGCAACAGGTGAGGCTTAATTGGGAGCTTTAGAAGCAGGTTGCAGTGGATAAAACATTGGATGTGGAGTTAGAACGATCTGAGTTCAAATCTATCCTTAGATATTCAGTAGCTATGTGACTCTGGGAAAGACACAGTCTATGTCTATGTTTTACTCAACTGTAAAATTGGGGCAATAATACCACCAGTCTCTCAGTGTTGTTATAAGGATCACATAAAATACTATTTGTAGCACATAGTAGACAATAAATACTTGTTTCATTCCTTCCTTGTAGGAACCCTAAGCTCAGGCATATACATACATCTCCCTGTAAATATTATTTAATTTTATCCTAATAACTTTCCCATGGTGCAGGTAGTGCAATTGTTTTATTCCTATTTTGCCAATCAGGTAATTGATGCTTAGAGAGGCTAAAGCATTTGTCCAAGGTCAAATAGCTAGTAAGTGGAAAAACTGGCACCCAATTCAAATTATTTATTAAGCACCTATCACTTGCATTGCTTCATACTAGGTAATTGGAAAAATACAACGATAAATAAAACATGTTTCTGCTTCTCAAAGAGTTTGCAATATAGCAGCAGGAGAGAAAAGCTACAAATCTTCTCAAATCCACTGTATTATCAATGTGAGTGCTCCTTCCACCAGTGAAGATTGCAATTCATCCATACATTCTTCTGGACACTTTTCCCCTATGTCTTAACATAAATCCTCCACAGAGGAACTTTCCAAGGCAGCAGAAACCTCCCTCTGGTTCTTTTAATATTTCATAGATGTCAAGACTATCTTCAGGTTTTTTGTCTACATCCCTTGCTCATGCCCAACCTACTTCTCAAACTATTTTCAAAATGTGATCAAGCCTAATTTCTGCATGCTCTTCTGTGTGGGGGGCCTTTTCCATTGTCCACTGAGAGTATTCAGGATATATGATAGACTTAAGTCAGAGGTTGCTCATCCTACCATACCTCAAAATATTGGCACCAGGCACTTTTCATTTGCCTGTTATTTTTATTCCCATGTAGACAGAAAGAGAAATCTCTTGCAAATGACTATCTCATTGAAGAGATTATATAGTGTTGTGAGGTTCAGTGCAATCAGCAAAGTGTCATCTGCAAAAATGAATACCTGAAGAGTCTCACCATCTAACAATGCCCTCGCCTCTATTGTACTTTGTGCAGGAGAGGTGACTGAGTGGTATAGTGGGTAGAACAATGAGTCTGGAGTCAGGAAGATCTAAGTTTAAATTCAACCCCAGATTCTTACCAGCTATGTGACACTGGACTAGTCACTTAACCTCCATATACCTTATTTTACTCAACTGAAAAATGGGAATCATAGCAGTACCTTCCTATCAGGGTTGTTTTAAGAAACAAATGATATAGAATTTGTAAAGCATTAGCACAGTGCCTAGAATGTAGTAGACACTTAATAAATACTTATTTCTCTTCTAACACTTCTCCTTTGTAAAGGATATATTTTATGATGTTGGTACCCTCCTTGGGTATCAAATCCATCAGTGGAGATTGTTGTATCAAAGTGTACAAACAGTTTAGTAAATTTTCTCAAAAAAATCCAAGCTGTTTTCCAGGATGACTTGATCAATTCATAGTTCCACCAATAGTGCATCATTGTGTTTGCAGTCCCTGCATCAGTGACTCTTTTTTATTATCACTGTCAATTTGATGAGTATGAGATAATAGTCTAGCTGTTTTAATTTGCTTCCCCCCCTTACTTAAGAATTAGATAATTTTTTCATAAGGTTATCAATTTGCATTTCTTCTTTTGAAAACCATATATGTATCCCTTGATCAATTTTCAATCAGGAAATGGCTCTTATATGTGTGTGTGTGTGTGTATGTTTGTGTATATGTATGTACACATATATATATATATATATATACGCACACAAATATGTACTAATATGTGTATGTGTATATATACCCACAGACATATACATGCATATATACATACATATACACATACATATAATGTTTCAGTTGTCTTGGATTTATGTCAGTTCCCACAGTGGCACATTACAGATAAACTTGGGAGGTGACTTGGCCTGTACCTCAGCAAGATTAGTCAAAATCTCACTTAACAAAGCTGAGAGACCCAGAAGGATAGTCCAGGGTGTGAGAGGGGAGAAAGTAGAGATGATGAGAAGGGATTGGCACAGAACAGCACATCACCACTTTTTTCTGTATCTTTTCCTCTCATGGTTGGTTATGAATTTGTTACCTAACCATAGTTGTGAAAGATATGGCTTTCTATTCTCCACCAATTTTTAATGGCATGACTTTTATATTTAGACTTACTATCCATTTGGAATTTATTGTGGAATGTAGTGTAATACATTGGTCTAAACACAATTTTTAACTAATTGCTTTGTGCTTTTGATAGCAGTTGTTTTCAAATAAAAAACCTTTCCCTCTGTAGTCTTTGTTCTTGGCAAGTGTCAGGCAGCTGTATCTCTTTGGGTCTAGGTCTTGCTTATCAAGTCTATCCCACATACAGGACCACAGATCGTTTTAGTGGCATCTGACTCTTCATTACCCTACTTGGGTTTGTTTTTTTGCAAAGATGTTAGAGTGATTTGACAATTCCTTCTCCAGCTCCAGCTCCAAAGAGAGGAGAGGCCCTTAGGAGCAGTACTAACTACAATCCCAAAGGATCAGGGGCCTTTCCTGTGTAAGGACCAGGGTACAGACAATGAAAGCAGTAGTCACAACTCTCCCTACATCATACAACCTTGAAAGCGCTGAAAGCTTCTAGCCCTCTAGATATAGTTCTAAAAACAGCAGTATGAAAAAGCCTGATATTTTTGGCATCCATCCATCATGACAAAAAACAGAGCCTAACGTCAACATAAAGGTCCAAATCAAGAAATAGGGTTGGAAATGAGCACACAATAGCAACATGTAGAACCCGGGCATGAAGAGCTATATGGTGGCAGGGAAGATCAAGACACAAAATCAGAAGGAGACAATGAACTCGAAACAATTTTGAGCAAAGCCCCAAAGGAAAAACTGTAGATTGGACACAAGCTCAAAAAGAATTCTTCTGAAGAACTAAAAATGATTTTCCAAATCAGAGCGATAGAAAAAAATTAGGTAAAGAAAAGAAAACAAAGAAAAAAAGTTATGACAAGATAATTAACAGCTTGGTTTAAAAATAGGGCACAAAATACTGAAGAAAATAGCTCCTTAAAAAAGAAGAATTGATCAAATGAAAAAAAAGAGGTACAAAAGGTCACTGAAGAAAATAATTCCTGAGAAATTAGAATTGGGCAACTGGAAGCTAATGACTCTGTGAAACACTAAGAAACGATAAAACAAAGTTAAAGGAATGAAAAGATAGAAGAAAATATGAAATATCTCATTGGATAAACAGCTGTCCT
Organism: Bettongia penicillata ogilbyi; assembly: GCA_023548195.1. Lineage (NCBI taxonomy): Eukaryota > Metazoa > Chordata > Mammalia > Diprotodontia > Potoroidae > Bettongia > Bettongia penicillata. Next base: position 4,136,855 of record JAJHZJ010000300.1, read on the forward strand.
GAAAAATAAACCAAGGAGTGATAATTTAAGAATTATTGGATTAACTGAAAGTCATGATCAAAGAAAGAGCCTAGTCGAAGACATCTTGTCTTAAAAAAATTATCAAGAAAACTCCCCTGATATCTTAGTACAAGGGAAAATAGAAATGGAAAGAATCCATCAATCACCATCTGAAAGAGATCTCAAAACAAACACTCCTAGAAATGTTACAAGCAAATTCTAGAGTTCCAAGATCCAAGAGAAAATATTTCATGAAGCCAGAAAGAAATCATTCAAATATTGTGGAGTCACAGATTTGCTGTGGATCACATAAGATTTAGCATCTACCAGATTTAAAAAATGTAGGACTTGAAATATGATAGCTACTAAAAGGAGAAAGAGTTGGAATTACATCCAAGAATAATCTGCTCGGTAAAATGGAAAGATAGATACCTAATGAAAAAGAGAACTTTTAAACATTCCTGATAAAAAGAGCAGAGTTGAATAGAAAATTTGATTTTCAAATACAAGATTGAAGAGAAATGCAAAAAAGGTACACATGAAAGAGAAACCATGAGGGACTCAATAATTGAACTGTTTGCCTTTCTATATGGGAAGATAGATGGCCCATGTATTTTCTAAGAACTTCATCATTATTAAGGCAGTTAAGGACTCTACACAGAAAGGGAGTAGAAGAATGGGTTGATAACGTTCAGATGATTTAAAAAAATGGATAGAGGAATGCACTGGGACAATGAGGAAGGGAGAGGAAGAATGAAGAAAATTATTTCATAAAAGATGCACACAAGTATGAGCATTTAAAGTGAAGAGGAAAATGGGGGTGGGGTGGGAACAAATACTCCTTGAAACACATCTAAATTGGTTCAAAAATGAAAAATATATACATTCATACATGTGTACGCACATACATATATGCATATTACCTTGTAATAGAAATCTATCTTACCCAACAGGGAAAAAGAGTGGCAGATGATAAGAAAAAAGAAGGGAGTGTTAAAAGGGTAGACAGAGAAAATAAAGCAGAGGAGGGACAGGGTAAAAAGAGAGAGAGAAGGATAAACAGAAGAAAATAGGATGGAAGGAAATGCACACTTAGTAATCATAATTGTGATGGGATGAATTCACCTTAAAAAGAAAGCAGATAGAATGGATTAGAAGTTAGAATCTGACAATTTGTTGTTTACAAGAAACACACTTGAAACAGAGAGACACAGTTAAAATAATGGGATGGAGGAGAATCTTCATTTAAAATAAAAAAGGCAGGGAAAGCAAATCACAATCTCAGACAAAGTAAAAGGAAAAAAAGAGAGATAATTAAAAGGGGTAAGAAGGGAAACTACAACTTGATAAAAGGAACCACAAACAATGTAGTAATATCAATACTAAACATATATGTACCATATTTGGTATAGCATCCACATTCTTAAAGGAAAAGTTGAATAAATTATAGGATGAAATAGACAGTAAAACTATACTAGTGGAGGACCTTGACTATCCCCTCTAAGTTAGATAGATCTAAGCATACAATAAATAAGAAAGAAATTAATGAGATTAATTGACTCTTAGAAAAAGTTGTATCTGATAGACCTCTGAAGAGAACTGAATGACAACAGAAAGGAGTATATCCTTTTGTCAGCTGTACATGGCACCGTCACAAAAACTGACTATGTGCTAGGGCACAAAAACCTCACAACCAAAGGCAGAAAACTATTAGTCACCTATTTCAGACCATAATGTAATAAAAATTACATTTACTAAAGGGCTATGGAAGCACAGAGTAACAGTCCATTGGAAACTAAATAATCTAATCCTAAAGAATGAATGGGTCAAAGAAAAAAACTGGAATAATCAATAGTTTCATTAAAGAGAATGAGAACAATAAGACAACATTGTAAAATCTGTGTGGGTTGCAGCCAAAGCAGTACTGAGGGGAACTTTATATCTGTAAATGTTTACTGCAATAAAAGAAAGAGCAAATTAATACACTGAACAAGCAACTAAAAAAATAAAAACTAGAAAAAGAACACATTAAAATCCCCCAATTACAGTGGCACTTGGAAATCCTGAAAATCAAAGGAGAAATTAATAAAATGGAAAGTAAGAAAATCATTTAACTAATAAATAAAATTAGGGGCTGATTTTATGAGAAAAAAACTCAATAAAACATAAACTCATTGATTCATTTGATTCAGAAAAAAAAGAAAACCAAATAACCAGTATCAAAAATGAAAAGTATGAATACACCATCATTGAAGATAAAACTAAAGCAATTATTAGGAGTTATTTTGCTGAATTATATGCCAGTAAAACTGATAATTTAAATGAAAGGAATGTACATTTACAACAATAAAAACTGGTCAGATTAACAGAAGAGGAAATAGAGTACTTAAACAAACCTATCTTAGAAAAAAGAAAGCAAACAAGCCACGAGTGAGCTCCGAAAGAAAAAATCCCCAGGACCAGATGGATTCACAAGTAAATTCTGCCAATTATTTAAGGAACAATCACTTCCAATGCTATATAAACTAGTTGGAAAAAAAATAGATATAGAAAAAGTCTTACCAAATTCTTTTTGTGATGCAAATGTGGTTTGATATCGAAACCAGGAAGAGGAAAAACAGAGAAAAATAACTATGGAGCAATTTCCTTGATGAATATTGATGGGAAACTTTTAAATAAAATACTAGCAAGGATATCAGAGCAATATATCACAAAGATCATGCACTATGGCCAGATGGGATTTATACCAGGAATGTGAGCTGGTTATAGGAAAACTATCAGCCTAATTGACCATATCAATAACAAAAAATATGATTATCTCAATAGATGCAGAAGAAGCTTTTTGACAAAATACAAACCCATTTCTATTAAATAAAAACCTAGATAGCATAAAAATTAATGGACTCTGTCTTAAAATGAGAAGTGGTACCTATCTAAAACCAAGAGCAAGCATTATCTATGGTGGGTGTAAGCTTGGGTCCTTCCCAATAAGATCAAAGTGAAGCAAGAATGTTAATTATTTTTAAAAAATAATAATTTTCCCAATTACATGTGAAAACAATTTTTAACATTCTTTTAAAATTTTTTTGAGTTCCAAATTCTCCCTCTCTCTTAGATGATAAGGAATTTGATATAGGCTACATATATTTCCATATGAATCATGTTTTGAAAGAAAACATAGACCAAAAAATAGATGAAAAAGTAAAGTAAAAAATAATATGATTTATCCCGCATTCAGATTTCATCAGTTCTTTCTCTGGTAATGGTTAGCATTTTTCATTATGAGTCATTTGGAATTCTCTTGGATCATTGTATTCCTGAGAATAACTGTCACTCACAGCTGATCATTATACAATATTATCATTTCTGTTTATAATATTCTCTTCGTTCTGTTCACTTCACTTTGCATCAGTTCATGTAAAACTTTCCAAGTTTTTCTGAAATCATACTGCTCATTATTTGTTAGAGCACAATAGCATTCCATTACAATCTTGTTCAGCCACTCCTCACTTAATGGACAAAGGATGTTCATTATTACCACTATTATTTAAAATTGTATTAAGAATACTAACTATAGCAATAAGACAAGAAAAAGACAATGAGGAAATAAAAATAATGAGGAAACAAAAGCTATTGCTCTTTGAAGCTGGTATACTTAGGAAACATTAGAGAAGCAACTAAAAAACAAGATGAAAAAATTAACAACTTCCCCAAAGTTAAAGTATATAAAATAAATCTAAAAAAATCATCAGCACTTTTTTATACTACCAATAAAACCCAGTAGGAAAAGATAGAAAGACAAATTCCATTCTGAATAACAGATAATATAAAATATTTGGGAGTCTACCTGCCAAAATAAGTCCAGGGATTATATGAATACAATTACAAAACACTTTTTATTGAGACAAATCTAAGCAACTGGACAAATATTAATTACTCATGGGTAGGCTAAGCCAATGTAATAAAAAATGACAATTCTACCTAAATTAATTTAGTTATTCAATGCTACACCAATCAATCTAGCAAATAATTATTTTATAGAGCTAGAAAAAATAGCTCTGAAAGAACAAACGGTCAAGAATATCAAGGGAATCAATGAAAAAAATGTGAGGGAAGATGGCCAACTAGTTCCAGATTTCAAACTATATTACAAAGCAGTAATCATGAAAACAATGTGGTACTGGCTAAGAAATAAAGTGGTGGATCAGTGGAATAGATAATGAACACAGTAATAAATGACCATAGTAATCTATTGTTTGTTAAATCCAAAGATCCAAGCTTTTGGCAAAAGAACTCACCATTTGATAAAAACTGCTGGGAAACTGGAAAGCACTTTGGCAGAAACTAGGCACCAGCCCACATTTCACACAGTATGCCAAGATAAAATCAAAATGGATAAATTATTTAGACACAAATATTGTGATATCATAAACAAATAAGTAAATTAGAATAAAATGGAAAAAATGTACTTTTCTGATCCATGGATAAGCGAAAAATTTATGACCAAAAAAGAAATTGAGGGGATTATGGAAAGTAAAAGAGATAATTTTGTTTATGTGAAATTAAGAAACTTTCACACAAACAAAATGAATGCAGCCAAAATTATTAGGAAAACAGGAAACTGGGAGAAATTTTGCAGCAAGTTTCTCTGAAAAAGTCCTCATTTGTCAAATATATGGGGAACTGAACCAAATTCATAATAAGAGCTTCTCCTCAGTTAACAAACTGTCAAAGGATATAAACAGTTTTCAGAAGAAGAAATGAAAGCTATCAATAGTCATATGAAAAATACTCTAAATCATTATTTATTAGAGAAATTCAAATTCAGGCTACTCTGAGATACCAGAACTTACGTGAGCCTATCAGGTTGTCCAATATGACAGAAAAAGAGAATGGCAACTATTGGAGGCTGCCAAATACATAAAGAGGATAATTTAAATCATTCAGGCAGATGAGGTCACCATGTAAAATAGCAGGAAGACAAGAGGGCCAAAGACAGAGCTTTGGGGACTCTCCATGGAAGCAGTCTTAACCTTGATGAAGATCCAGCGAAGGACAGGGGTGCAGTCAGAGAACCAGAAGAGAGGAATGTCACAAAAACCTAAAGAGAAGAAAACATCAAGGAGAAGACGGTGAACAGCAGTAACAAAGGCTTGTGGAGATATCAAGAAGGATAAAGACTGAGAAAAGACCATTAGATTTGTCAATTGAGATAGTAAGTGACTTAGCAGAAAGGAGTTTCAGTTGAATGATGAAACTGGAAGTCAGATTGTAAAGAGTTAAGAAGAGTTTGAGAGGAAAGGAATTGGTAGTACCTAATATAGATAGTCTTTTCAAGGATTTTAGGCACAAAAGGGAGGAAATGCATATGGTAGGAATTAGTGGAGCTGGACAAATCAAGTGATGGCTTATTGAATCTGGGATTGAAGAACATGTTTATAAGGAGCAGGGAAGCAGCCAGGAGACAAGGGGACGTTGAGGACATGTGATAGATTATGGATGATAAAGGGGGCAATCTGGTGAAGAAGGGACATGGTGTGGAATGGGAAGACTTGTGCTTGTAAAAGGTTTGCTTTGGAAAGGAAAAGAGCCACCTCTTCATGTGAGACAAGGATAAAAGAGGAGATAGTGGTAGAAGGCAAGTCAGTGATGCAAGTTGAGGAACAGGGAAATGGTCTCAATTTTTCCAGTGAAATAGGAGGCAAAGTTTCAGCTGAGAGAATGAGGGGAGGGAAGCTATGGAAGATTTTATGAGGGATGAAAAGGTTTGAGAAAACTTCTGTGGTCAATGAAATAATGAATTGATTAGGGAAACATAAAATTAATCGTCTTGCCACAATTGAACGACTTGTTGAGATTCCATAACACAAATCTGTAGTTTTTCTAGTCAGCATGGTTTCATTGTTCTCTTCCACTTTGTTCAAAAGCGTGTGAATCAGAGGGAAGCTAGTGGATAGTGAGAAGTAACCAAAGAATGAGTTTTGTTAGTAATATACTGCTAATATGATTTTTCGGTATCCTGCTATTTGATGAAGTTATTAATCATAATAAATTATTACATCTATTCTCTAACTTTTAACTTTTTTGTGTCATGCATTCTTTTGGCAGTCTGATGAAATCTATGGAAACCTTTTCAGAGTAATGTTTTTGAGTACATAAAATGAAATACATAGGATTACAAAGGAAGTCAATTATATTTAAATACAGGTATCAACACATTAAAAAACCAACAAATTCATCAACCCAAGGTTAAGAATCTTTGCTCAAGAGTTTTTGTATGGAACATCATAGCATCTCAAAAATGGATAATTTTATTTTCTTGTTGCTGATATTTATTCCATTAATTCCTTTGTTATGTTTTATTGCAATAAGTAGAATTTCTGGCTTTAGTTCAAATAATAGTGGTGAGAGGGAACACCATTGTTTAACCTTTGAATATATTGAGGAGGTTTTTAATGTTTCTTCATTACAAATATTTATTTCAAAAATACTTTTGCTACTGTTATAGGAGAACCTTACTATAATTATGATTTTTAATGGTTTAACAAAGATGAATTATATTTTGTCAAAATCCTTTTTTCTATCAAATGATATATTTTTATTAATTTTATGTTTGTTATCTTAATTTGCTGAATGTTGAAGCATTATTGGACATCTGATATAAATCAATTTGATAATTATTGGTTTTGAGATATATTGAAGTAGTCTTTTTAACAATTCATATTTTTTATATAAATACATGCTGCTCAATAGCAATATGGAACTAAAGTTTTCTTCTTTATTCTTTCTTAGTTTAGGTACCAAGACTATATTTGTTTAAAAAAGAGTTTTCATAGAGTACCATATTTACTAGTCATTTAGAATAACATCTAGCACAAGCATTAATTATTGTCCTAATTTTTTATAGGATTTACTTGTGAAATGAGCTACATAAGCTTTTACTTTTTAAAGAAAAACTCTTTCAAAATTCATTGATGCCTTTTAAAATTATTCTTCTGATATATGGTTTTTGAGGAGACTTCATTTCCTGCTTTGTTGGTTTAGATATGCAATTTTTTGCAAACTTTCATCCTTTTCTTTTAGATGTTCAGTTTATTTTCATGTAGTAGGGTAAGGAGTTTCTAGCAATTTTCTTTAATTCTTTTCTATGGTGAATTTATAATTTTTTTTTATTTTGGTGATTTGAGTTCCTCTCTGTGTGGGGTATTACAATTCAGCTAATGATTTATGCATTTTGTTAGTATTTGTTAAAAAACTACTTTAAAAATTCACTTTGATACTTTGATTTCAATTTCATTTTTCTCTTTTCATTTTAAAATATCTTTTCATTTTTGCTTAATTTGTTGGTTTTTTCTCATGTTTGTCAGTGTCTTTTTCTATTTTGTTAATGTATGTTTTTTTACAAATACAAATTTTCATTAGATTATTGCTTTAGTGGCATCTCACTTTCATTAGTATGGTGGTTTATTGCTTCAATCCTCTTTAGAGCAATTATTGTTTCTATGATCTTTTTTCTGTCTGATAGAATGTTCTTAGTCTCCATATAAATCTACTTCTTGCTCCTATTTCTACTATTTATTATTGTGTTATGATGAGTAACGGATGTACTTGATATTTTGACCTTCCTATATTTTTGTATGACTTATTTTTACATGATCAGTTTTAAACATTACAATATGATGCTGAAATAAATATATTCTTCAGCATTCTCATTCAGAAATCACCACAGAGCTATCAAATCTTATCTTCCCAAAGACTATTCAGATCTGTGATTTCTATCTTGCTTATCTTTTTGTGAGATTTATTAATCCAAACAAAGGAATGTTAATGTCACCTATAAATATTATTGTCTATACTATCAAAGTACATTTATATTTCCCTTAGCTTTTCCTTTAGTGACTTAAATACTATGGTACTTGGTCCATTTA